>JBCJKH010032829.1:15128-64570 GCA_039877255.1 Loriculus beryllinus
CCCGCCTTTCCCCCCCCCCCCCCCCTTTTTTTCTCGCATTTAATTGCGGCCCTTTGCAGATGGGGGCTGCGGAGTGTGTGCTTCATTCAAATGAGGTTTGCTTTTTGGTTTCCAGGCACGTTTCTAAAAGTCCGATCTGAGTCAGGCAGGGATTAGTTTGACAGGGAAGTGATCAGATGAAAATCCGTGCATGAGCTCGGCCTCCTCGCTCCCTCCCTTTAAAGCTCTCCTCCTTGTGTGCCGCTTTCCTCCGAGGAAAAAGGCAAATCTTTCTTTTTCCTGAGCTGGCGTGAGCGATTTGGGATGGGAAGCAGGGTCGATTTTGCCTGGATCAGGCAGGATTCCACGGAAAACTCATCTTCTTGGGGCAGTGGGAAAATAAGCTTCCCTTAGCTAGCATCTTGCTATCGGTAGGGTCATAAAGCTGGATTTGGCATGAAAATAAGGGATTTCTCTGTTTTTAAAACTTCTTTTGGAAAAGGCAAGTGTTAGTGTTGATGGGAAGAGGGGTGTGGATACCACCATAGGTCTGAATATCCGAGGGTGGGGAGGGGGACCAGGTTGTACAGAAGGGCACCTGTGAGTAGCCTCAGCACGCACAACCCCCAGGGGGATCCAGCCACCTCCAAAGGTGTGGCAGGGAGGGAGGGCCACCAAAACGGGTTTGGAAAAGATGCTGAGGTGTGCCTTCCTCCTCAGTGGCTCCAGGGTTTCACTCAGTTTTAGTAGGATGAGCTTGCCCTGAAATGGCGTCTGTGGTTTTAGAAATGCTTAAAGGTGATCACACTGAGATGCTTGATTTCAACAAGGAAAAAAGTGCTAAAAAGAGCAAAAATGGTGGGGCTTTTTTTTCTCCTTCAAAGACAGCTTAGACAGTGCTTGCAGCAATTGTATGGGATGAAACTCAGACTCCTTCTATCTCCTTTTTATTGTGGCACAAGTTAATGTGTCTCACTGCATATTGGCAACCCAGTGCTGCAGCTCAGCTCTGCAGGGTAACCTTGGAGCAAAGCTGTGGGCTCAGGCTGCCCTCCTCCTGAGTATTGAAGCACCCCACTCGAGGCTTTGTAATTTGAGGGGAGGAGAGGAGGCTGTGCTCCTCTTCTTCACCCAGTGGCAGGATGATTTTGACCCTGGGGTAGGAGCTGTGGGTTTGGCTCCTGTTTTCAGCTAGAAAGAGGTTATTCAAGGCAGGTCAGCCAGGTAAGCATTCCCACTGCTGTGCTGCTAATGCAGCAAGCAAACCGCTTAATTCCTTTCCTATCAGCCATATTTTTAAGGCACTTCTGCATTTTGGTTGGCACTGGGTTCAGAAGTCCCTCAGCAGTAAGAAAGGCCCAAGGATCTGCCCCAGTTGCCAGTGGGGCTGGACATGGATTAGCCACCACCAAGCTCTTCAGCTGGACTAAGGCTGGGGGCTCTGGGGTGCATGCAGAGGCAGAGCTGTAAGGTGGCTTCTTGTGAAATCAGAGGTGGCAATTTTACAAAGCAGTGGTAGGAAAGAGTTGCAGTCTGGGCTCACAGAGGTACACATGCCTCTTAAAAAATGCTAAAGTCCTGTTCTTATTATGGGGGAGCAGGAAAAGTATATTAGTGTTAGAAAAACCTTTAAAACTATTTAACAGTGAGAGACAAACTTATCAGCATATCAGTTTCTGTCCAGTTACAAATCTACATTTTCTTTTTCCTGTATGGCTTTTATTAAAGCAAGCTGCTGATGTTTTCTTGCTGATTTTGCTTTGCCTGAATTCTCTTTAGTTTTCTGGCTTAATTAAAACCAGCCTGCAAACAGTGACCTAGGTGTTATTCATGCTGGCAAATTGCTGGCACAGACACCTGGATCCCTGTCTGCAGGCTGGGGGAGCTGCTCCCAAGCAAGGGTTGTTTGTCAGGCAGTAAAAAAGTTTATATATATATATATATATATGTCTTTTTATATACATATGTATATATTTTTACATTTTAAACCTTTGGTTTTGAATGATCTGTATGTTGTGATTTTTGGAACATAAGAAATACGCCATAAAAAAAACTCATCATGCATTGTGATTTGACTGTGCCCTAAGAGAGAAATTGGAAGCTTCAGCTTTGGGACTTTGGGGCGAGAAGGAATCAAGTGATGCCTTTGCCTGCCAGGTAGGACTCTGAACTGGGGTACGTGTATGTGAATGCAGTCTGCGTTTTGCCTCTCCTTCTTGGGGAATCAGAGTTCTGGATTGAATTAATCTATTAAAAAATGAACCACTGCATTACACTGAGTATTAGGCTTAATAACTCATTCTGAATAAAGTCTAATGTAGAAACAACCATTCCCTTTGGGATAAAGAGCAAAAACAAAAGCAAAATTACAGTAGACAAAGATTTAATCCTACTGTGCCTTAAAGCTTCAGTAACTGTTTCTTTCACTTGCTCTTTTTATTTTCAATTTGGAGACGGGCACATCCCATATATTCGGGATTTTTGTTTAAGTTACGTTTGTTTCTTTAAGAATTCAAGAACATTTATTTGCTTAAAGGCTTGCCAGTGAAAAGGCCCCAGGTCTAATCCCTTTCTGCTACACACCAATGAAACTTAGGAAACTCTTTGACTATTGACTTTTTCACGTGGAAACTGATCTGCTGAAAGTGAAAAGAAACCATTTCTTGGAGGGGGGAAGAAAAACCTCTGTGAAACTCTGTTTTGAAGAAGTCGTAGTCCTTGGCCTGTGGAATAGCAGCAGAAGCAAAGGCTTTTTGATCCTCAGATTTGTAAACTTGTAGACATAATAATGCCATTTCTCTAGTGTTAGCAGGTGTCCTGTCTGGAAGTTGCTGCCTCAGCCTCCAGCAGAGCTGGGAATTAGAAAATTGTCTGTCTTTCCTGAACCGTGAAGTGCTGCTCTTAAATAAAGGCCAGGTCAGATGTTAAAGGGACATTCTTGTCTCCTGAAGCCGAAATAATCTACAGTCACATCGAGAAATGAAGGCATCCTCCTCCCAAAATGGTCAATCTCTTTATCTCCCATTATAGTCCACAGGGTCAAGAAAAAAAACCCCTTCCGTGCTGATGTTTTGCAATATTTCTCTTCAGTCTGTAATTATCCTGGTTCTGTAGAGCTGAATTTCAGGGAAATATGGTAATTAGGAAAGTTTTATTCTTTCCTTTTTTTTTCTCCCCCCCCCGTTGTCCTTCCTCTGACAGAACAGTTCAGTGAACACAGAGGAAGCTGCAAATACA
The DNA here is from genome assembly GCA_039877255.1 of Loriculus beryllinus. Taxonomy (NCBI): domain Eukaryota; kingdom Metazoa; phylum Chordata; class Aves; order Psittaciformes; family Psittacidae; genus Loriculus; species Loriculus beryllinus. The sequence goes on from JBCJKH010032829.1 coordinate 18,345, forward strand.
AATTCAGTATTTGCTCTCTGCTTCTAATAGCTCTCAAATTAAATTAAGATTTTAAAATTATGATTTTAATATGGTTAAAGAGATTTTTTGCACCAACTCCTTGAAATCCTACAGACAGGCACAAACCCAAAACCAATGAGCACATCTTGTAGTTTGCAGCTAATTCCCTCTGATAAGGTGTCTTTGCAGGCTGTGGTTTATGGATGTTTGGTAATAGTGATTATTATGGAAATTATCCCTGAATCTCCTCCTGTATGCCCCTGCTGCTGCTCGGAGCTTTGCTGTCCTGTGTTGCACACACGTTAGCAAATGCAAACTGCTGCTTTTACGTATGCTATAGAAAGGCTGTGCCTGGCCAGAGGAGCACCCCAGCACAGGAGTTGTACTGACAGAGAAAAGGGGTTCCTGCTAGCAGCTGTGGGGTGTCCTCACTGTCCCTGACCATCTCCTGCTGCCCTGCTTGTATTCATTGGTGCCTTTTGCCATCCCAGTGCAAATTAAACTCATGTTCCCCCAGCACTTCCCAACCCCTGTAGCATCCAGTAACCTGTTGCACTCCCTGGGCTCTTCACTGGTGCAGCATGGGATAGCAGTCCTGCCTGACAGCCAGACCAGAGTCTGAGAGTGCTGAAGTGGGTTCAGGTGCCACCACATCCTCTCCAAGCAGGAAAGCCTGGTCGTAGCAGCCGCAAAGGTTTGGTCTTGGCAGAAAAGGTGGACTTTTGCCTTTGGGGGGATATGTGTGCCGACTCCCTTAGTTATTGGGATGAAGAAACAGGGTTGGCCTAATGTAGTGCAGAAGAAAACAGAGAACCAGGTGCTGGTATTTCCAGTCCTGTTTACTCATCCGGGTGAGGGCAAAACCTGGAAAAAAAGAAGATCCAAAGCTTTGGGCACCACCAGCCAGCAGATGAGATGTTGTACAGCACCAGCAAAATTGAAGTTACATAAACTAGAGCCACATTAGAAAATGCCCAGAATGAAGGTCTAAGAAAAGCAAGCTTTGCTAAACCAATTATCCTTGCATGTATGAAAACAACTTAATTCATGCCCATTGTTTTCTGGATTAAAGTGTTGGAGATCTTGGGTCCCAGTATGTCTCAAGCTTCTTGATGTGACCCAAACAGGGACTTTTCCTCTGGTTTTGTGTAAAAGCAGATGCAATAGTGGTGGTGTGTTCTTGGAGAGGGTGGTTTGGTTTTGTTTCTTTGTTTGTTTTTCAGGTGGCTGGTTTACACATGCCCTGGCAGCAGCCTTCACAGAGAGCGGCATGCAAGTGGAGCTGTGTGCTCCTGTCCCTCTAATCCAGCATCACTCAGAAATAGCCCTGATCAAAACATCTTCCAGTTCTGAAAAACTCTTCTCCTTTCCCCCGCCACGTAGCCAGGCACAGGGGTGACTTCCTAGGCTTGCTGTGACGGCAAAAGCAGTGGAGACCATGGTCTGGAATCGAGGTGCTGTGCTTGCAGGAGTTTTGGAGGTCATCTTGTCTCCCCAGTCATGGAGAGTGGGCAGTGTGAGGGTGGGACTGATGTGTGACAAGCAGTGGAAAAAGATGTGGTGAGGTGAAAAGACTTATCAAAGCTCAAGTAGTGAGCATTCTGTTAGTGTAGGGGCTTGAAAAAGCTGATTTTGAATGGGTTTTAGGTTCCTGTTGTAGGTTATATCCAACAAATAGTCTAGTGTGTTTGATGAGGAGCAGGTGAGGATGAGGGAAGTCAGGGCCTTGGCTCTGCCCCCTTGTGTCTGTGTACGATGATAAAATCTTTTAATTAAATGATCGCATTGAGTGCACAGAGTGAACGGTGCTCGCTTAATGAGCAGTTGCTCAATTTTGTTTTTCTCACCGCTCAATAGACGGTGCTATGTCTTATTAACTGCTCACTATTCAAACCCTGCTCAAAGACATTATTAATTTTCCCACTGGGTTTATACAGTGCTGCTCACGGTAGTATCTGAAAGCTTTCCAAACATTAATGGATTAAAATATAAATGACGAGCATTATTATCCCTGTTTAATGATGGTGGCCAACATAAAAAGCGATGAGAGCTAATAATTAACTCTGAGTGCTGGTCCAAGGTACCCCTCGCCATCCCGTTTCAAGCCCTGGGCTTTGTCTGGCTGAAACCACATGCAGAGCCTGATGCTCAGTGACCCTGACTGCAGCTGTGGATGCTCAGTACCTTCTTTGCGAGTTGGACCCAAGCATCTCCTATTAGATACCAGCAAAGATGAGCACAATTAGTAGCTGCTCACAAAAACTTCAAGCACCTTGCCCAGGACTGCACAAAGCCTCTGTTGCAGGAACAGGTCAGGAGGACTCAGTTGACCTCCAAAGAATAAAAACCTGCATCCAGCAGTTGGCATTGGATTAAGCACAAAAGCAGCCTGCAGGCCCTTGCTTCACTTTCTCAGCTTCTCTGACCAGAGTTTCCCCAGCAATTTCCCCTTTGCCACACAGCTCAGATTCATTCTGCAAGTGAAAGTGCCTGCATGAAGTGGGTAGAGTGTGCCCTGGGGCAAGAAATTGTGAGCGTGCCTGTGAAAATGCACTGTGAGCAAAGGATCTGGGCTGAAATTGTACAGACAGCTCAGGCACCTTTGAAACTTGAGTGTTTCCTTCCCAACCGTCATTCTGTGTGTAATACAAGTGTAGTGCCTGTGCAAGAAAGAGCATCGAGTATGTACTGCAAATCTGGTAGGGGAGAGTGAGTAATCCTGGGCTGATGTGAAACCTAGTAACTCTTCATCAAGACTAGGGCATTTCAGATCCCAAATTGACCTGGGCCATAGGGGTAATACATAACAGATTATCGTTAGTACCCATATATTTAATGAGTCAAGGGAGGGATGGGACATTATCAGATGAGTTTAATGGGTGTTTGATGGCAGGAGAGGTGTGTTGGGGCCAGGCAGCCTCTGAAGGAATGTGCAGAATATAAATAAATATATAATGCAGAATATAACCGTCATGGCTTGTTCCCTTCTGTCCCTCCCCTTGCACACAGTGTGAAGCTCTCTGCCCAGCCTCTCCCAGTGTACGCCAGCTTCAAATGTGCTTCTGTTCCACCTGTACCCTGTTAGCCCCATCCTCTGTGTTTTGTAGTGCTACTCCCCCAGCCCGTGCCTCCTGTTCCCTTTCCCTGCATCCCTGTCTCCATTGTATAGATTGGGACCCAGTGACACCACAGATGCAGGTGTGAGGCTGCACAACCACCACTGGCCACTGGTTTTCCTGCAGCAGAGGCTTGTCTGTGCAGATTGGGGAAAGTGGTTCCAAAATTTAGTTTGTCGTATGTCTAAAACCAAAATTGACGTTTGTTTTTTTCTTATCGCATAGCAGGGCCTGCTTCTGGGTTTTTACATTCTGTGCAGCTTATCCAATGGTTTGGCATCTTTCTTCCCTCTTATCCCCCCAAAATCTGTACAAGCAAAAGTTTCTTGGAGATATAGGGCTAAAAATACCCCTTGATTTAAAAAAAAAAAAAAAACAAACAAACAAAAACATCAAGTTCTTTTCATTGAGAATTTCACCACTAACACCAAAAGAGATTGCATTGTCTTTACCACTCTTAGATGCTGTGTGACATAAGAGGAGAAACTTGGTTCTCCTCCTTTCTCTGTAAATCAGAATAACAGGTATAATCCTACCCTTTCATCTTACAAAAAGACTTTTGGTCAGTGTTTTGGCCTGCTTTGTTCCAAAAAGGCTTCTCAAGAACATTTCTGAGAGGCTACATGCTAGTGGAGTCAGGAAAGCACTGGAAAACCATTTATTCTGTAGCAATAGATGATGAAGTGGCTAAAAAAAAACCCTAGCTCCCTGATTAATTATTTTATACTCCCTGATTAGTTATTTCATGCATGTATGTGTGGGGGTTTGTGTATATGGATGCATTCTTCCTCTTCACATCTGTTTCCCTGCTTAAACATGGTCAATTCAATTTCTATCTCCCTGCTTGCATCCCTCGCATGGATCTTCAGGTGTAGCCATCTCCTACCAAGCAATCACAACTCTTTGTAAACGAATTGGGCATGTAGTGAATATATTTTATTTTGGTATTCAAACATAGGAAATTATTCTTTAAAAATGATGGGGTTTTTTCCCCATCCTGTTACCTACACCTCCTGCTCATTAGCGACAAATATTTGCTCAAGAAGTGGAAAGCAGCTTTTTGTTTATTTTAAGCTATAACAGAACAAGTTTTGGCCTGGAAAGAAAAGTTGAGGCTGGGAAGGAGAATGATTCCCAGTGTCAACCATATGTTGCATTCATCTAACTGAAGTGGCTTAATTACTGGTAGATGTTGCCACGTTCATAAAGATAGAGCTAACCGTTGTGCCAAGATTGTTTGCTGATAATTGCATTTCCTAAAAAAAAAAGGGGAGCAGGGGAAGAAAAAAAAGAAAAAAAATCTGGAAGATTTCCTTCCGCCAAGCTTCCCTTCCAGCCTTCCTGCAGTGCCTTTTCCTTTTAGGAACCCACTGCAGGATTCAAAAGATGCTTGATTGAAATTAAACTTTGTAGATTCGACAATGTTAATGCTCCCATCTCTGTCACTCTTGGGGCAGGGGAGGAACTGCAGTAGCCATCCCCCAAACTTACAGCTCATGCTTCTCAGGAGACGGAGCCGTGGTGATTTGGCGTAGATTATTCCTTTAATTGCATGGCTGGTTTTAGTCTGAGATTAAGGTGTCTCAAATAATGACCTGACTTTCTGTAGCTGTAATGAGCTGCAAGCTCAGTCCTTCGGGATCTCTGATATTTTGAATCCTTTCCAAAAATATTCCTGTCCTCAAATCTAAAGTGGAATTTGGGATTTACCGCTAAGGGGTAAGTGGGTTAGTGGTAACAACCGGCAGCCTCCCTCTGCTTCTGCCTATGCATTCTCATGATAAAGGGCACTTTAAAGCCCCTCTGACAATGAATGAGTCCTAGTTAAATATTTCAAGAACTTCTTTACATGGTTTCCTCTGATGCATGTACTGTTGAGACATCTGTCTTCCTTACTAATAAAGTAGTCTAGATTTAAAATGAACTTCAGTGGATTGCTTTGAAACTATAGGCACATATGGTTCATAATTAGCTGGATATCTCTTATAGTTAAATGATTTTTTTTCTCTCTCTCTCTCTCTCTCTGTTGCCCATTCGCATCAATAATAGAAGCAAACAAAGTTCCAATTGTTCCCTGTTGCGGGACATTATGTGCCTGAATAAATGGATGTTGGCTGTGTCTACATGGATTTGCCATATGGCTACAAAGGCCGAAAGAATAGGGGCAGTGTGCTTTGTGCCGGGGTGAGGAGGGCCGGCCGGGCTGGGTGGGGCAGGGTGCAGGCGGCCGCACACCTTCCCGCACCCCAGGGCCCTCTGGAAGAGTGGAGCCCCGGGTGGGCAGGACACAGCCCTCCCCACAGCAGCATGGAAACCTGCCCACTCCTCTCAGGAGATGCCCAAGAGCCGGAATTATTTGCTTTAATAGAGTCCCATGCCTAAACTCTTCCCGGGGTTAGGGCTTTCCTCCGGAGCCAGCTGGGCACACCTCGGGGCAGGCAGCGGCTCCTCCGGCTGAGGTATTTGGGAGCTCGGAGCAGGGATCTTTCATTGCAGAAAGTCCTATTATTAGTTGGGGGCTGGGACAATGGAGGTCCCAAAGGCACCTGCTTTCATGAAAGCGAGAGAAAAGCCCGTAAATCCTGGAGGATCCAGCTGCCTCACTCCGGGTATTGTTGGCTTTCATAAGGAAAGGGAAAAGCTATTTTTCTTTTCAAAGTTGGGGGGGGGGGGGAATTGTATTGAGACAGCAGCCACTGGTGAAGGCGCGTAAAATAATCCTGTTCTGATTAAGCGATCACGGAGCTGGAGGTAATCAATGTTACTTTTACAGCCAGGAGTGTTTGGTGGCCGTTGACAGGGGAGCAGAGAGGAGCGCTGCAGGGTTCAGGGGAAGATGATGCAGATGAACCCTGAGCCTTATTCTCCTGGCTCCCTCTCTTCTCCGTGAAAGATCATCGCTACAGAGCTCATAGGGCTGGGGAGTGATGCCCTTGTCCCTCCCCACCTGCTGGGTCCTGCATGGTGGTGCAACACACCAAAGAGGTGATACAGTGCGGAGTGGGGTCTGAAAAGGACAAGTCTGACCAGCTGTTCCCTGTGCTTCTAGGACCCCCATCCTCCTCTCACATCACTGCTCCCCATCTGTACTCTCCAGTTTCCCAGTCCTTGCACCATTTTCATCAACGATCAGACTTGGTCTGTTCCCCACTCTTTGGGCAGTACAGGGTTTGGGACCCTGAGAGCCGTGTGCCCTGACTCCATGAGGCTGTGTGCAGATCCATTGCTTTAACCTGCTCCTGAACCAAGGGGACAGGGTGACCCACAAACTGCCTTGGGTGCATGGTTGTGAGAGCACTGCTACCCCCCAAGCATTAATGACAAAATGCTGGGTATTTTGTCTATTTATTGTTTCCCTCTTCCCCCCTCCCCCCCCCCCCTTTTTATGGGAGCTGAAATTGCTGCCTTTCCCAGCACTGTTGTGTGTTTGCCCTGTAAATCATTGCTGAGCTTGGGCAAGAGGTACCAGGAAGTGTTTCCTTGGATGGCCACAGCTTAGAGCTCCAGGTCACGGTTTGAAGGCTGGAGGACACCAGGGACAATTTCCTCCTCACCCCCAAGGCAGGGGTGTCCGTCCAGGGCTGAGCCCACCAAGGGTACTCTGCGGCTGCGGTCACCCCCACAGGCAGTCCCTAAGCAAAGACATCAGCAGCCGTAGCTCTGACGGGGTGATGCCACACTCACCACAGTAAGGTCCTCAAGGGGGGGGCAGACACAGCTTTGGTAAGAAACAAACAACTAAAAATAAGTAAAACCTCAGAAAACGCGCCGGAAGGATGAATTTAGGGCGTGAAGAAGGGCGTGTGCTGCCGAACTTCACCAGTAGTCAAAACCACTTATTTTTAGGGCTGGGAAAGGCGGAAAACAAACCCGTTCCCCTCGGAATTGCACACCAGCTCCACACCGCAGGGCGTCGAAGTGGACGCGCCGTCCCTGCACCCCTCCCCTCCTCCCCGCCTCAGATGCATAGAGCTAGGCTTGCCTCCCCAGTTTCCCTCTCCCCCCCCCCCTTTTCCCCCCTGTCCACCCGAGGACACCGGCACAGCACACACCAAGTAGCCTTGCAGGGGTTTCCTGGCTTCTTTTATTTAGTGTTTTTGAAGTTGTGGCATTATTTGCAATGGCAGTGGCACAGACCGGCTCAGGAACCACTGAAACAGATTTGTTTTCAAGTCTAAGAAGTATTTTGATTCATAGCTACATCTTGTGAATGCAAAGAAAAGAAAAAAATTATTCCCACTATAAAAATAAATTTACATTTTGTAAATAACAAAAGCAAATATTGTGCCCTTTGGCTTAACCAAAAGGAAAAAAAAAACCGAAAGGCTATTGGATGTCAAAGTTATCCACATTTCTGACATAAATAGAAAATATAAGTTAGTATAACTCTTAAAAAAGGTTTTGTACAAATATACACTCGCTTTTTTTTTTTTACATTTTTGTTTTTTTCTTTTTTTCTTTTTTTTTTTTTTTTCACTGAGAGCTCAGCAGAGATTAAGCATTTCATATAAATGACTTTTAAAGCTTTACACTTCTGGCCAGTGTACTCACATTAGGCGTAATACATTTCTATACAAAACGTAATACATTGCACAATTGTACTTTAACACTGCTCCGGCCGCGGCCGGCAGGCAGGCGCTCCGGCTTCGTCTCCCGGTTCCATTCCCGGTGAGGGCGGGCGCAGGGGGGGGTCCCTGCTCACCGCACCGCCCTCTCCGGCCCCCCGCGCCTCCGGGGGGCGGTGTGCCTCTCCCGTGGCTGCCGTAGTGCAAAAGTCTGGGGAGGAAGAAGGAGAAAAAATAATAAGGGAAAAGAAAAACAAAAAAAACCAAAACAACAAAACCCAAAAAACCAAGTAAGAAAAAGAAGAGGGCAATAAAACAGCGACGCCCGGCCACCCCCGGGGCGCTCCTCACCTGGCTCACCGGAGCCGTTTGCGGGGAGCCTGCTCAGCCGTGGCGGCGGCGGGAGGCTGCGGGCAGACGGCGGGACGCTCCGCCGCCGCCTTGGGCTCCGCCGGCCTTTTCCTCCTCGCGAAGAAATCTGGATGGGGGACGGAGAGGAAGGGGGGGATCCGTCAGCCGCTGCGGCGGGGCGCCCACCGCCCCCAGACCCCCCCAGCGCCTCCACGCACCTGTGATGCGGGCCGTCGGCCCCCTCCGGCAGAGCCGCATGCCGCGGCAGCGAGGCGCGGCGCGGTTCTCCCGGCTCAAGCGCCCTCCGGGCCCCTTACTGGCGGCGGCGGCTGCGGCGGGCGGCGGTGACGGCGGCGGGGAGGTGGGCGCCCGTAGGAGCGGGACGCGGCACCGCCCCACCTGCAGCGTCTCCCGGTAGAAAGCGGGCACAGCGCCGCCTTCCACCTCCTCCCAGCGCAGGCGGCCGGGCCCTGGCAGCGGTGTGTCGGTGTGGAAGTTGTAGTCCCAGCGACGCTGGTCATCCTCCCCGATCTCCCGCAGGCGACTCCGCAGCTCCCGGCCCAGCTCCTCGTGGTCCACCGGCCCGAAGAGGCTCCTGCAGACGGGGCTGCGGCCGTGCCCAACCAGGGCCCGCCGGACGGACAGGCGCTCCAGGGCGGCGGCGGCAGCGGAGAGGTGCACGTTGGACATCGCCGCTGGCGAGGACGCGGGATGGGTGGGTGGGTGGGATGGGGCGCGGTGGGCTGGGACGGGGTGGGTGCCCCCCCCGTCGCTCCTCGCTTCCCGTCCCGCCTGCTCTCCTGTCTGCCCTGCCTCTCGCTTCTGAGCCCCTACCCCCGTCCGCCTGGCTTTTAAACCCCGCTCCCCGCGAGTGCGAGCAAAACAACCATTAGCATAATAGTATTTCCCTACCATGGGCCCGCCGCGATTGGCGGGTTCCCCCCCGCCACCCCCCGGCCCCCGGCGGTAGCCCTCCTGCTCGCGCCCTCCATTGGCTGCGGCGGGCAGCGCCGCGCCGCTACCGGCCGCATTGGCGCGGCCCAGCCCGGCCCCACCGCGAACCGGAGGGACGTTCCCCAGCGCTGGCCCGGCCCTGGGGGGGGCGGCCGTGGCCCTCCCCGCCCGCCGCCAGCTCCGCTCCCTTTGTCTGCTGGCGACCTGGGTTCCGCAAGGGGTTCCTCTCCGGCCTCTTTCGGGGCTGGTGTTTCCCCGCTCCGTGTTGCCGTTTCAACGTGTAGGGGGTGTGCGTGTGTCTGTTATAATTTTTATTATTGCTATTATTTTACCCGAGGGGTGTCGTCTGGAAAGGTTTTCAGCATCCGCGAGGCGCAGGGGTTTGGGGCGGGGAAGGTGATGCGTGTGAAGGAAAACGGGATCGTTTCTGGCTCGGGTTTTTTATTACACTGCTGCAAAACAAAGCGAGATGTTTGCAGATTTCAAAACAAGCTGAAGGCTATTTTTAAAAACGGCTTCTCAGCTGCATGGAAGTAATAAGTTGCAGCCTTACTGAATAGAAATACATAAAAACCACAGCATTTTCCTCTCCTAACTTTCAAACCCACATAATACGTGTTTGTTCGCTGCAGATGAACTAATCTTGCTATTGTGTTGCCAGGGATCAGCTGGCTTGTGCTTTACATTTTCTGCAGGTCACTCCAATTGTTGCCTTTTGTTGTTTTGGGATGGAGGAGTTTGAAGGGGGAGGGGGGCATAGTTGACATGGTGCTAAAATTGGGTCTGGAACATCGTTGTGATTTTGACTCATGCCTCAGAGGCTTGTTACCTCAGTGAGCTTTTCATCTGCAAACAAAAATGGAAAAGGTGGACCTGTATCACTCTTTGAACATTTGGGGACACTGACTCTCTATGTATGTACAGCTCTTGCTGCTGGGAAACTTGAGCCCTTGAGCAAAGACAACATGGATGGTTTCATTCCCTAGAGGGAATAAAATTCATTTTAACCCCTAGAGTGATGCTGGCTGTGCAGAGCCTGCTCAGGTGCCAGCTTACTGTAGAGCTGGAGAGCTCACAGCTTTAGGCCGCTTGGGGCGATGGTGACTGCAGGCAGGTGTCAGCTTCAAGAAGAGGGGTAATGGTCCTTGCACTCATGGAAAGCCCTTTCTCATACACCAGCTGGGCCAAAATATGTCATCTTCCTCCATGCTGTTTCCACAGTCAACCCCTGTCTGTGACAGAGCAGCCTCCCAGCACCGCTATGGGCACTGGCTCCTGCCCTTGCCATTCTGGTGAGGAGTGAAGGTCAGCCAGGACAGCTGCTGTAGGCTTGAGGTACGATATTTTCATACAGTCACAGAGTGGTTTGGTTTGGAAGGGACCTTAAAGATCATCTCATTCCAATCTTCCTGCCGTGGGCAGGAACACCTTCTGCTAGACCAGGTTGCTCAAAGCCCTGTCCATCCTGGCCTTGCACACTACCAGGGATGAGGCATCCACAGCTTCTCTGGACAACCTGTGCCAGTGTTTCACTCCCCTTCAGGTAAAGAACTTCATCCTAATGTCTAGTCTAAATCTACATTTTTTTCAGTTTAAAGCTCCTTGCCCTATCCCTAGTTTCCTCCTGAAAAGTCCCTCTCCAGCTTTCTTGTAGGTTCCCTTTAGGTACTGGAAGCTGCCCTAAGGTGTCCCTGGAGCTATTTCTTCCTCAGGCGCATCAACCCCTGCTGTCTAAGCCTGTTGTCGTAGGAGAGGTGCTACTGCCCTCTGGTCATCTGCACTTTCAGTGGTACTCCCAAAGATTGGCCATGCCAGGAGAAACCAGCAGTACCTATGGTTTTGAACACATGGAGCTGGGGTTGGCCAGAGAGGGGGTTGCAGCCTGGCTCACTGCACAGGAAGGGTCTTTTCGTGCTCAGACTGATGAGCAGTGAAATGGTGTGTCAGGTTTGATCTCCTGAAATCATTTTCTGGTATCTGCCAGTGAAGGTGGGCTGTTCAGTTGGAAAGGTCTGTAGCTTTGCAGTCAAGAGAAGATGCAACAAATGTCTTCAGGGTGCAGATGGTGCTTGCTTCTTTGGTAGGTGTAGAGTCACGCCTGACAGAAGACTCCGGACGGATGGTACAGACAGACTACTCTCATTTCACAAATAATGGTAGCACAGGAAGTTTAGATAAATATTCCCAAAATGGCCCTTGAACAGGTCTCCTGGCTCAAAGGGTGTCATTCAGGGAGCAGGTCATGCCTGCCCTCATGGTTCCTCATCACTGAAAACACATCATCTTAAAAAGCAGGAGGTGAGCATCAATTAATAAGGGTATGGCCAGGGAGAGAAGGAGTGGGTCCTGAGCCAGGCTGGGGTGGGAGGGGAACATGTTGAGCATGGCACAGTGTTCAGCTGGGACTTTTCTCAGCAGCCATCAGACGAACTTCTCAGGATGTAGGATGGGGTGGTTTTAGAAATAGATGTGCTATGCAGAAAAAATGCCTCGAGTTCCCGGAGAAACCTGCTGTAAAAGTGCCCTCTATTCAAGACACGAGCCAAATGGCAATGCTGGGTCCCCGCAGACAGGGGCTCTTTGTGAGGAGTCCCTGTGAACCTGCTGCCATCCTCCCCCAGTGCTGGGAGAGGCTAGCGGCTGCCTTTCCTTCCTGTTTTCTGCCTCCTCGGTTTTATACGTTCCTGCGCCGCAAGCCGAGTGAGCAAACTTTCCTGCTATTTGCAAGATGTGGGCGTGCCCTCTGCAGAATCCACATCGTGGTCCTCCCAAACCGTTTTCAGAGGTTAGCCAATATTTACTCAGTACTTGAGGGATGCTAGGGAAGTTATTTTCAGGGGTTGCCTTGTGTTCAAGGCTGCTTCACCTTCCAGCTCACCTGGGAGTTAAAGCAGGTCATGTTTGAGGTTTTCTTTTTTTCATCTTCCTCACTGCCAGTGTTCCACATCTCTTTGAATTCTCTTTTTGTCCCATTATACACTGATGTTTTAAGCTGGTAGTCATAGACTTGGGTACTTTCAGCTCACAGTCGCCAGTTCTAGCAGTATCTGTGTCTTTCTTCTGTGTGGAGACAGAGCATCTCCAGCCCATTTGAGGAGGAAATACTGTCTGCACAGGGAGGTGTTTTTAATTTAGTGAATCCATGAACTCTAAGGCCAGAGGAGTATGCTATGATCCTCTAAACCAGCAGTTTGCCTAACATAAGCCACAAAATCTTACCCAAGCACTCCCACCACCAAGCCCATTATCTTCTTTAGAAATTTCTGCTTCAGAATACTAAGCAGAGTAATTACCACTATGGTTAGAACAATGCCCCATAAGAATGAAACATTTTTGCTCATAATATCCAAGTCATATCTGCTTATGTCAGAAAAAACAATGACTTTAACTAGTGTGTATTTCTGCTGGCTGCTCTGTTTCAAAGGGGTGAGGGGAGGGAAAGAATACTACCTTATGGCTTGTGCATCATTGCAAAGGGATTGTGATTGCAAGAGGTTTACTGCATTTGACTATTCCTGTTTGAAAACAGTCCAGGTTGACCTTCAGAGCCAGTGTTGAGCCTGATGGCTTGGCAGACAGTGGAAGAGAGGTCCTTTCACTGTAAACTGAGCAAGGAGTAACCAAGGAAATTTGATAAGAACACATGAAGGTAACAAAAGAGAGAGCCTTAGCACTGTCATTCTGATGAGGCTTGTTGTTGCAGGGTTTCCGTGACATGGCAGAATGGAGGAGCCCTCCTCCATCTTCTGGAGAGTCAGCTGGTGAGCATCTCCTGCAGAAATTGTCCTCAGCATGTTGCCAGACAAGCAAACTGTTCTTGGGCCCGTGAAGTTTGAAGGTTTGTGCTTTGCTTCCTTCTCATTTCCTTTGATACATCATTACCATTTATACGCTCAATAATGTTTAACTCAGGATTCTTCAAATGCATATGATTGCTTCATTTCAGAACATGCTATATTCCATAATTGCTTTATCTGAGATACAGACCAATAAACATCAGTACTTTATCTCCCATGTGCTGTACTTCTCTTTTGCTGTGCATGTGATCACAAGCAGTTTGCAGTTTTGCATTTCTACCAGTGGCAGTTTTGCTTGGTACTTTGGAGTCCTGCTTAAATAAATTGATTGCAATTAAAGTTCACGTTAGCACAGACTGCTCAAACTTCTCATCAAGGCTTTTTTCACCAGCAAAGTGATGCTTTGAATTATTCAAGCCGGTGTAGTCTCAGAATTTTCCATTTCTTGACATGGTCATTTAAAAAACAGTAAAAAATCAAATTATGAGATGTGATAGCTAGGCAAAGCCATACTAACTCAGGGGTTAAAATGGGAAGAGATGATCTGAACAGAAACCTGAAAAAAGCCTGGTAGTTTAAATTCAATTGAAATTGGTTTTTGATGCATTCTAAAAAATATGCAAAAGCTAACATCTCAGGAAAATGCTTTATTTCATTCATTTTCCTATTTTTAAAAATTATTATACTTTCTGTCTTTGGTTGTTAAAAGAAGAGCTAGCCTTGCAGCCCAGCTGCTGCGTATCATTAGGGTAGCACAAAGGTAGCAATGAATTTATCCTAATCTATTGATGGACCTGCCAGTGCACCCGGGGCGATCGCATTCTCCTTTCACACTCTTCTTTTGCTCTTTGCAGCATGTTGTTTTACTAGATGAAGTCCACTCACCATCTGGCCCCTTGTGACTGACTGGAAGCCTGACTCGTTTGTGGGATGCTCTCCATGAACGGCAGTGTAGAGAGCCGTACTGACACTGTGCTGTTAGCTTGGAAACCAGGCTGGGAATGGCGGGTACCAAACAGCATTTTGAGCTCTCAGTAGGTACCCATGGAGGGTGGCTCTTTTTGTGCTGACTGTGCAGTTATATTTGAGCAGCAGTTAATTACTCCACTTATTTATATTCCCTGCTTTTCTGTTAGTATTGTTTCTGTGAAAGTCATGCTCTATGCTCATACCTACAGTTTGTTGCCACTCTTTGTATTAAATGACAGGTTTGCATTTTTCTTGTTTTGACATTCCTCTTGCCTTACCTTTTGACCCATAATAATAGTAGTTTTGGAGTAGCTTTTCATGGGTTATTTCTGCTTTCTATGGGGGATGGTGGTGAAGAGGCCATTACACGGGTCTTATTTTTGGTTTCATATTTCTTAAGTAAATAGGGTTTTTTTAGTGCTGATAGTCTCGCACGAGTCCTGAAGGAGGTTGTCATGGCCTGGGCTGTTGCAGAGGGGAGGTGCCTCCTCCAAAACGAAGCCCAAGAGCAGCGGTAAGTGCATCAGCAGTACCTTCAGATGGATCCCAGCTCACACCTAGTGAATACACAATCGGCACGCCCCTGGCCCATGGCCCGCGCGGTGGCTCCGCTGCCCCATCCCGTCCCCGGTGTGCGGGGCAATGGTGCCCTCTAATGTCGGCTGCGCCGGGAGACACGGAAGCTCGCCCCGCTCCTCCCGCACAGCGCTGGGAGCGCGGCGTGCTTCCAGCACGATGAGTGTCTTCTTCCCCCTTCCCAACCGCGGCCGGTTGTCCTCCCGCATCTCGGAGCCCCCATGACTTGTTGGTGTATTCTCCCGTGATCCAGCTCCCTGGGATGGCATTACAGAAGGTTTTGGATGGGATTGTACCTAACAACGTGCTCCCACTTTCCCACAGCTTGCCAAGAGACTTCTGGGTAAGGTTTGCTAGTCACTGCTCTCCATGCCACCAGCCTGCAGATAGCCCTGTGCTGTCCATAGGATTCTTTGACAAGCTTTATGAATAGGATAATGCATTCAATTTATTCTGTGAAAATTCTGTTAAGTGGGATCTTGGCAGTCACAGAATCATAGAATGTTTTGAGCTGCAAAGGGACCTAAGAGATCATGTTGTTCCATGCCTCCTGCCATGGGCAGGGACACCTTCCACTAGAGCAGGTTGCTCAAAGCCCAACCGAGCCTGGCCTTGAACACTTCCAGGGATGGGCTACCCACAACTTCTCTGGGCAACCTGTCCCAGTATCTCACCACCTTCACACCAAAGAATTTCATCCTACTAGCTAATGTAAATCTTCCAGTTTAAAACTTACCACTCTTCCTATCACAACACTCCCTCATAAACAGTCCTTCCTTATCTTTCTATCCAGTACCTTTAGGAACTGGAAGGCTGTTCTAAGGTCTCCCTGGAGCCTTTTCCTCTTGAGGCTCAACAACCCCAACTCTCTCAGCCTGTCTTTATAGAAGAGGTGATCCAGCCCTATGATCATCATCATGGCTCTCCTCTGGACTCTAACAGGTCCATGTCTTTCTTTTGTGGGGGGCCCTAGAGCTGAACACAGTGAGTTCTCAACTGAGCCTGAACTCCAGGTGAGGTTTCAAAAGAGCAAAGTAGAGGGAGAGAATCACCTCCCTCAACATGCTCGCCATGCTCCTCTTGGTGTAGCCCAGGATACGGATGATTTTCTGGGCTGCAAGTGTACATTGCCAGGTCATATTCAGTTTTTCATCCACCAGTACCCTCAAACCCACTCATCATCCAGCCGGTGTTCACATTTGGGATTGCCCCAACCCAAGTGTGGGAATTTGCATTTGGCCTTGTTGAGCTTCATGAGGTTCACACAGGCCCACCTCTCAAGCCTGTCCCTCTCGATGGCATCCCTTCTTTCCAGTGTGTCAACCACACTGCTCAGCATCGTATCATCTATAAACCTCTTGAGGCTGTACTCAGTCCCACTGTCCAAATCCCTGACAAAGATGTTAAATAGTACTGATCCCCTGAGGGACAACACTCATTACTGGTCTCCACCTGGCCATAAAGATGTTGACTGCAACTCTGAGTTTGACTACCCTGCCAATTTCTTATCAAGTGAGTGGTCCATCCATCGAATCCATGTCTCCCCCTTTTAGAGACAGATGTTGTTCAGGACAGTATCAAATCTTTTGCACAAGTCCAAGTAGATGATGTCAGTCACTCTTCCTTTATCCATCAATGTTGTAACCTCTTTGTAAAAGACCATCAAATTTGTCAGGCACAATTTACCCTCAGTGAAGCTATGTTGGCTGCCACCAATCACCTCTCTGTTTTCCATATGCCCTAGCATAGCTTCCAGGATGAACTGCTCCATGATCTTGCCAGCCAAAGAGGTGAGACTTGCTGGCCTTTATCTTCTTTTTTGTGCTTTTAAAAAATGGGCATTTTGTTTCCCCTTTTGCAGTCACAGAGACCTTCACCTGTCTGCCTCAACTTCTCAGATATGATGGATAGTGGCTTAGCTCAATGGTAGCTCAAACTCTGGAAATCCAAGAGAAGGAGATACAGTCGTAGGGGATTCAGACCTCAAGATACGTACTTGTTTTCATGCAGGACTGGCATGCCCTGGGGAGCCCCACGAGCTCTGTCTCTTCTACATCTTTCTGTGACTGGTTCCCTCCCTAGAAGCAAGTAGCAAAGTAATATGGTGCTGTGGGATTTGGCTGTTCCTTCTCTTGCTCCCCAGCTTGGATTGTCTTTTTTTATTTGCCTCCCGCAGGGCTTGTTCCCTCCTTTCTTTGTGATGGGGTGTTTAGATATCATGTGATGACGCAGCATGATGAGATAATTTCTCCCCTCTCATCACCCCATGGCTTGTTGTTTGTATTCTTTAATTAATATATCTTCTTGCCTACAGCTTTAAATTTGCTTTTAACATAGTAACTTTCTGAAGACACAGCACTAAAATTTTATTTGCTCTCTATCTTGAAAAGCAATAATTTTATAATTTCCCTGCTAAATTAATAGCATTAATTTTGCTGTGAACTTTGAATGTGGACCAAACATAACCCAGCCAGTGGTGAACATACAAACGGAGAGGTTCAATGAGCTCCTTGGGTGTCCATCACATTCATTTTACAGTAGTTTAACTATAGTAAGGCTGCCCTGCCCACAATGCGGTATGTATTGCTACAGAGTGGGGAATTAATTGTACCTGGATCCAGCAGCACACTATAAACACATTTATGTCATGTAGAACAATTAGTGCTGTGACTCATTGCTGGGAGCTCAGCCTATGTTTTGTATGGGGTAGCATTTAAGCATTTGTATGTGTTTTCTGCAGCAGCATTTGGCACAAATCCCACTAGTGTTCAGCATCCCTCAGATCCAGAGAGAAACCAAATGCCATATCCCCTAACTGAGCAAAGGAGGTGGAAGGCCATAGGTAACACTGGCTTAGAGGGTTTTTTAATGGTTTGGATTATATCCACTGACATAGCTATTTCTTAATGAGCCAGTTTTGGATTGAAGCTGAACCTGCTACCTTGAGCCGTGGTCAGAAACGTTGCTAAATAAATTTCATGTGGTTGTAATGTCCTTTGGTAGATGGTGGAGGCCAGGTGAAAGCTACATTTTTTCCTGTGCTGTGGCCAGGCTGAAAAACAATCAGGTCATTCTGTAGCCTTAGAAGTTACCCTTAGCCACTGCTCTGCCCCTTCTTGTAGGTGCTATTGCTAAAATAAGTTTGTATGGCAGCAAGCTTCAGTTTCAAGTAGGTTGAGTTTTGGACTGAGTGAGAAGAGGATTGGGTACAAATAGAGGCCCTTGTACCTGACTCTTGATTAACCCCTAATTTTGTAAAAGTGCAATTAAAGCCAAACCTTGATGCTGTACAGGATAGCAGGTATCTTGCTGTCCTCTGGCAAGCATGTAGTCACACACAAAGGCATTTCAGAATGACACGGTACAAAGTCTTCTAGTGTGAATCATGAGCCACATTCTCATGCTTGTGATGAAAGGAGTCTGGAATAAATGTTTTCTTAACAGTAAAAGCATAAGAGGAGCTGGATGAAAGACCTGGAGATTAAATCCTGGCAGCATGGAAATCAGAGGCAAAATTCCCAGTGAATTGGGGTCAGGGTTTCAGCTTCCAGCCAACTAATCCAAACCTTGCAGCTCTTCTCAAAGTAAAAATGAGTCAGCTGGTCATCATTAATATTCAAAGGAAACATATAAACCAGGTGAAATCATTTAAGCTGACAGTGGCCAAGTAGTAGTGAGTTTGCTTTAGAAGGAGAAAAGTGCATCTGGAGATGCTATGTTTATGGAGTCTCATTGTTCTCTAGATCAAATGCACTTGCTTTATAGATGGGAGAATGGCTTTTTTTTCTTTAAGTGACAGCCTACAAATTTAATCTAGAACCTTTCCTTTTCATGCACCACAACCATTTTTTCCATTGACCAACAAGGTCCTCAGTCCCTCTGCAGTCCCACAGTTTCCAAGGGTGCCTCCAGTGGAATTGAAGGTGGTTGTCATGTCACCTGTGCAGACCCAGCTGAATTTGGCAAATGATTTAATTGCTGAGACTCAGGACAAATATAACTCACCATGGCCCAAGCTGTGCTGACCTTCAACTTGAAGGTAGCAATGGGAGGTTGGGGCAGAGCTGCTGAGTTGATTTGTGTCAGTTTTAATAGGAATCTCAATGATCCAGCTACTGTAGGAAGTCAGTGCCTTCCTTGGGGCAGCTTTATGGAGGTAATTGTACTGCTGTCTGGTAGGGTATTAGGAAAATTAGCTGGCATAGACCCCCTCTTTCTAGCAGCATTTTTTCCTTGTTTCAAATATCCTAAGTATTTGCAAAGTGCTCAAGTCCTATTGTTGCCTTGGCAGGTCTGGTTCTCAACTGTTTGACTGAAAATTTGCAGGATTTCTTGAAAAGCTGGGTGATGGATCCTGGCTTTAGTGCATGAAGACTTTGATGCATGGAGTTGTGTGTTCCAGAAACGGAACATGTGAACTGGGTAGTAGTGCTCAAAATGAGCTCTTCTTTTTTTTATTTCTACCCTCTCTGGAGTGTGAAAAGATTAAGAAGTGCCAAAGACTAACAGTGACAAGTCCAGCCCAAAACTATACAGGCATTGCTGGTTTATGCCAGCCTTGCATTTCGCCTTAGGAATGGGTTAGAATTAGACAGAAGTATCAAAGAAAAAATCCTCGAAAATAAATATTGCAACAGAAAATTCCTATTAATCATCCAGCTCTCCGATGAGCAGCAGCCACCTCTGGCTGGGGCTGGCAAATACTTGTTCTTTGGCATGTTTGGAAGCACTAAATCCCTTTCTGTGCTCTTTCCAGGGCATAAATCGTCTTGCTACTCCTTTCAGAAGGGGGTCTTTCTCCTTTTCTGGTGGCGAGTCCATGACAGTCTTTGCTCAGTGACAAAGAATAATGGGGTTGCAATTCTGTGATCATTGTGGGGACAAGCTTTAAAATTTATTTTAAAATATATTTTAAAAAAGTAGCTTTTAGTAATTTGCTCTTAGGAAAATTTCTGTTTGTCCATCTCTTGGCTATCTGTCTATGCTAGAGCTGTATTCAGTTTAATTACCTTGAAAATTGTCCCTGAACTGCTGTGAAGATTCCTGATATCCTGCTTGAGAGCCATTAGTGGGCTCCCCTTGCAACCTCAATGCTAAGGATCCCCTAAGGAAATTCCACCTCTAGCAAAGGAGGTTGGATTTCTTTCTGTCTCAGGTGAATTCAAGTGGAGGGCAGATGAGAAGGTTGGGAGAAAGCATTGAAAAGTTTCTAAAGCCTTCTGGTGGTTCGAACAAAAAGCCATCAGTCTTGGATTTTTCTTTGTTCCCTCTTGTATTCCTAACTAAAATCAAGACACTAATTATTCTCCCTAGGTAGACCTGGCTACAGCTTTTATTGCTAATGCAGGGGATGCAGACCTGGCTGGCAGAGTGGATGCCTCTACGGGCTGGTGTCTTCTAAAGCTTTAAAAACTTTGCTTTTCCTGGGTGAGTTGGATGACAGGCAGCAGTGTGTGCTCTGCTCCAGCTTTTAACAGTGCAAATTTTGGGGGTTTGCTCTGGCTTTACATGTCCCAGTCAAGCCTTCAGCTGAAATTAGGTGTTTGCTTAGAGGGAGAAAAGTAAAGACCTGGTGTGAGGCTTTTGAAGGCATTCAGAGTTCCAGATACATGAAGAGGGGCCTAGCTGTATCTGTGCATTTTGCCACTTCCGAGCTGCTGATAAACGCAGCCCTGTGTGACTATGGATGCCTTCATCCCACCTCTGCCATCCACAGGAAGTGATTATCTGCAATATAGGGTTGTCCCTTACCCAAGTAGTGGATGGAGCCAGCCGGGCACAGTGGCAGCTGTCTCCTTTCCTTCACATCCCTTCTGGGCTCCACGAAGGTCCAAAGTCCATGTGGAGAAACTGGCCAGCCCAGTGGAGCAATGCTGAGAAGGGACATGTGCCCCCTGGCCCTGAGCAGGTAAGATTTTTGTCTGAGGATGTAACACAGACCCTCCTCTGTGTGGGGAGGTCATATCTGGGATGTGCAGGGATTTACACATACATGCTTTGCCCTTCTCTAATTGCTTTATGCAGAAACATACATCAGCAGAAACACTGAATTAACATCCATATTTTGTTTGTGCTGTGTATGGCTTTGCTGGAAGGCTAAACAACAGAGATTCTTGTAACATTGTGTTATTGTGGTCTCTTGAATGCTTGAGAGTTACAAATCAGGCAATTGTTTGATTGTGACACAGGAAAATGTTTTGGTAAATGCAGGAGGCTCAAGACTGGCTGAAAATGTCTGAGGCTCTCATTGTGTGCAGAATGTAATGTGTGCAGAGGAAATCTGCAGCATTCCTATGGCAAACCACAACAAGAAGTTCCATACAGCCCCAGCAGTTATAATTCTCATATAAATTATAATGGCTTAAATGTTATTTAAATGATAAACAGCTTTTACATTCCAGACATTGCTGTGATTCCAGAAGGTGGCTGTATAATACCAGCTGAATGAAATACTGTATATTGCAGGCTAAGTATGAGGCTTTATTTGTGTGTGTGTATCTGGTTTTGACACATCTAGCATATTCTTTGGCTATAAACCTTGGACTTCAGTGCACTGTGTATATCTTGGAGACCAGGGCTTCATCCATTATCCAACAGTGAGTCGTCTGGAATTCAATCACACCAACATGCCATTAAGCTGAAGGCACAACCACAGAGGCAGCAGAAGTATCCATTGCTTTTGGGCTGTCACCATTGCTTGTTAGCCTGTGCAGTTTTGCATGGACCCTGCCAAGAAGCCAGTGATATAACCACTCCTTTAATCAGTTTCCTATATATATGGCTGTATCATGCTTGCTTACAAGTGTGGCTTGAGCATTAAGAAGAACGGCGAGTCCGGGGGAGATCATCTGTTACCCAGGAGAGAGTTTACATGGCAGATCTGGGGTTTCACTAAGGGAAGAGACCTTTTTTTTCTTGCTGATTCTTCAGTGTCCTTGCATAGTGGACCAGTAGAGGCTGGTGTCATTTGATGTCTTGCCTTGCAGGAGAAGGTCAGGGCCAGCTCAGCAGCCCTCCTCCACTGCATGGCAGCTGCTCATTGAAACTTGAGGGGCTTCTGTTTGCTCAGGAGAGATTTTGGGATAGAGGTAGGCCACAGCCATAGCAGCACTTGGGCTATGACTCCAGAGGTGTGTCCTCTGGCTTGAGCTGAGGTCATCCTAAGCAAGGTGCCACTCAGTGTGAGCAGGCACGAGAGGCTCCTTTCCTGACAAGATCCTGCTGGAGCCAATGAGGCTGGATGGGCACAAAGAACTAAGCTTTCTCTTCCTATTTGGGCATGTTATTCTTGGTGTAACTCCTGAATTCGGGCCACAGGTTTTTTTCCAAAACTCTTTTACAATAGACACAGTCTCTGCCCCATCTGCATATTTTGTTGTCAAATTCCAGCATTCAGAAACGTTCTCTTTTGGTTTAAATTTTCCAGAATATTAGAGAGGAGAAACTGCCCTGTGGTTAAACAATGGGACTGGCATCCAAGGGATGATAGAGTCTGACTCCAGCCTCCTCCACAGACTTCCTCTGTGACTTCAGGGAGGTCATTAAACCCCTCTGTTAGGGTCCCATCTGCAAGACAAAAAGGATCTAATTCTTTTCCCTCATCTGAGTCTCAACCTCTTTTTTTGTTTGCAGAGCATGAAAAGGGGCCTCGATATTAGCTGGAGCTTTGGGACTTTACCATTTAAAAAGTTAATAACAACCAGCCATATTTCAGATAAAATGTCATTTTCAGTTTAATATGCTAAGTAACAAAGTCTTTACCAAAAGAATGAACAATAGCCTTTTCCATTTCACAAAATAATTTGCCAGTCAGAATAAGCGCACCAGCATTTTTATAAAAACAAATTATAAATAATTGCTTTTTGTAATTTAATATGCACATAGAAAAAGCCAAGAGTTCAGCAGCCACCGGGAATCTGATTTCATTGCCGATTTGGACTGTCTCTGTTGTTTTTTATGAAAATCCCCCAAAGACTGTGCTATTTTGTAAACTAAACATGGCTCTTTCTTGCTGGCCATGTGGAGTCTTTTTCCATTCATTAGTGAGCTGCTTTCACAATTAGACAAAGGAATAAATCAGTCAACAAATATGGGAAATAATTTTGGTATTACCAGGCTGTCTATGCTCTTATTTGCTTAACTGTATAAATCTTTCACCAGACTACAAATGAGGCTGTTTCCCTCAGTGTCAGGGTCAAGGGAAGAGAAGCATTAGGGCTAGATACTGTGGATTTGATGGCTCGCACCAACCATGGCTGGTGTTAAGTAGTTTCCCTCATTGTGGCAATTCAGCATTCCTGCTGTTTGGGAATTGCTTTGAGATAGTTCTTCCATTTCCTCTCTTGTATTGTAAATCTTAAGAAACATCACCAGAACGATAGCTCCCTAAGGGCTGTGTATCCATAAAGGCTTTACATGTCTCTCGTTGAGTATCTGCACACCTTACTGGTTATGGTGGAGGGGCCGTGGGGTCCTCTTGCAAGGAAGGGAGGGGTTATCATTGCTTCTTCTTGGACAGGAAGATGAGGTATACTTGTAACTACTCATCTTGCACCTCATGTTCCTCCTGGCACACTCCCAGCACACAGCCCATAGAAATGCAGTTTCTCTTTGCAAAGGGAAATGAGGGCTCTGCTATAACCAGGAGGTAGCAATTCTTTCTCTGGCATTTCCAGCCAGCTCTCACACTTGCCACAGGTATGGGTGCATACCCTAAATCTGGTGATCATAGCTCATTCTCCATGGTCACTTCCACAGCAGGCATTGAGCTTAGGTCCCTGTCTCTCAGAACTGTGTCTTTTACCCCTTGAGGCTGAAAATTGAACTCCAGGGGTTTTTTTTCACTCTATTTCCCTTCTCAATGCCAGTAAAAACCAGCTAAATCGGAGTGGTTAGCTGTCTGCACTGCATGCCCTGGGCAGGATGAGGCTCGATCTGGTGGCGAGTGGCTGCATCTGCAAGTCATTGTTTCCCTCTGTAGCCTTGCTGGGATCTGTTTCCAGTTGCTGCTGAGACAAACTCAACAGTCAAAACATTGATGCTTTTCAAGTCCAAGTCAGCAATGTTTCCTGTAAGCAGTGTTTTACATTGCATTTGCATGAGTTGCTTTTTTGGTTGTCTTGAAACCCTCATAAACAGAGTTCTGTCATTAATTTTACTCTCCTATTCAATGCTGGTAATTTGTACATCATGCCTGTCTAGCACAAACCAGAGAGTGATGATGTTGGTGCTGTGCTGCAGGATGTTCAAGTGCAGGCAAATCCATTGTTTCACACTGAGATGAACTAAACGTTGAGCACTGATCCTTTGCTAAGTTGGGATACACACTGGGTAATCTTTCTTCTTCAGTAACAAGTACAACTTCTAGGGCATTGTTTGTTGTGTCTGAGTGCTGGTATCCCTGTAGGAAGATCATTATTTAAAGGTGCTTTTTTATTAATACACTGGCTGAGATTGTAAAAGGTTTTTTCTGTTCAGCCTCCAGAGATATGGTACCCACCCCTGGTGAAACATTAAACCTTTGGCCATCTCCCTCCTTCGCCAGGAGGGCCTGGCAGCCCTCACCAAATCCTGGGTCTCCGTGGTGACATGTGTTGAATAACAAGGTGTGTCCAGAGATCTTATATTTCCCTCTCCCAGGGCTTGATGGGAAACATGGGAGCCCTGACAACCATGCTGGATCCAAGACAGCAAATGTCTGTGTTGTGTCCCTGTATTGATGTGCCTGTGTCTGCCTTCACAGTGAGTCAGCTCTCCATTTCTGAACAGAGGTGTTACTAAACCAGAGGGACTGACTGATATGGTCAGTACTGGAGAGTCTGCTTGAAGTGTCACAGCTGAATCAACCAAAACTTCAAGGTTTTCAGCAAGTCAAAATTGGGGACAATTTGCCGTAAGTCTGGGGCAGAATATCCACCTGCATCAATGACAGCTGGGGACCAACTGGATGTGTAGCAATCCTAGCATGAAGACCACGGGTGATGGTGATGCTGTGTGAACCAATAGTGCATGCTCGTCAGGAATAAGAAGTATGTAATGGGCCATTTGAGGAGGAGCATGGCCAGAACATCCAAGGAAGTTGTTAGTCTGCCTTTGCTTGGTGAGGTTGAGGCTGACCCATTGTTGGGCCTCCCAGTTCAAGAAGGTTGTGGACAAACTAGATTGGACCCATTGGAGGGCTACTAGGAATGTCAGGGATCTAGAGTATGTAGTCTTTGAAACAGGTGGAGGGAATTTGGCTTGTTCAGTCTGGCAAAGGAGATTGGGGTGACCTAACAGCCACCTGCAACTACTTGAAGGACAGCTCCAGAGATGATGCAGACAGACTCCTCTAAGTAGTGGCAGTTAATACCATGAGAGACAATGGCCACAAACCACAGCCTGAAAAACTCAGATTGCACATTAGGAAAACCTTCTTTTCACATACTCAGTGAGGAGACAGATCTCTTTTCTTGGAGATTTTCAAAGCTTATCTAGAAAAAGCCACAGCTCAGCTGATATGTTCAAGCAGGAGAGCAGATGAGATCTCCTGAGGTCCCTTACTACCAAAAGTCCTGTAATTCTACAAAATCAGAGCATTGAGACCTCTGCTTTCTTTTTCTCTTTAAAATAAAGGCGATGTTCAACCAGAATTCAACAAGTAAGAAACCAGGATTCAACAAGTAACAAAACAAAGAAACCCCTAAGCAAGTAAACTTGCAAGCAGACAAATGAAACCCTAAGTAAATAAGCAAGCAAGCAAATAAAACCCGCAAATGACAAATGAGTTGTGTTTATTTAATTCCCCATTTAATGCTTTATTTTTTTTTTATTTTTCTGGCATTGGCTGGTAATTTGTATTCTGAGTGAAGTCACATGTGAACATTTGCTAGCTCAGTCTCTAATAAATTTGCAGCACCTGGTGAAGGAGGGAAAATGGCTCAAGTAGAGATGTTGATGAGAGCAGTTCTAGCTGCATGTAAGATCTGTATTTGTTCTAGGATCTGTGTAAATCTACTGCAAGAAGCAAGAGGACTTGGAAATAGCTATCCTGTTGTAAGCTTCACTTGCAACCTCCAAAAATAAAACCAAAGTGCCTTTTGTGAAGAATTACAACAGCCATCTCTTCTGAGCCACTAGAGGAAATAAAAGCAAAGGAAATTAAACAGTTAAAGAGTTGAAGATTTTGTCACGTGTTCTTGTCTGGGTCAATGTCCACTTTCACTCTGCTGGGACTCTCAAGCTGGTCTTCGTTTGGATGGTACTTGAAGCAATGAGCCCACCTGGGACAAAGCTGAAGAATGAGATCTGTGGTTTGATGCATGGCTACCTTTAATCCTGCCTTGGCAAGAAAGCAAGGGGAGGGAAGAAACAAAGACAGAAAGAAAGACTAAATCCCTGGCATGCTGACTCACTACCTTTTGCATTGTAAACTTTGAACTGCATGCAACAGTTTCTGCACCTTACCCATGCTTCATGTTCCCAGCTAGAGAGCACCTTTGTGGCATTTCTCAGCCCATCAGCCTGCAATAAATTGTTCCATGAGCACTATGAATGTAGAAGTCAGTTCTGGAGGTGAGGAAGAAGCCTTGGGAATGAAGAGCAAGACCCTGGGGGAGAGCAGCCGCTCAGGAGACATCAAGAAGGGACAAGTGATCCTTGCTGCCTATGTGATTGTGACCATAGAGCTTACCTTCATCTTCATGCAAATGGGAGTCATGCCTGTGAGTATGGGTTATCTTGTTTCACAGCGTGCCTTGCCGTCAGTGCTAGGCTATGTAGTTTTCCAGGAAAGCTATCTAGAGATTTTCTAGTAAGAGAGAGAAAAGTTTATTCCTACCTAGTAGGCAAGCTGTGACTGTGTTCAGCATATGCCCAGGCAGTAAAAGCAAGTTTATTATTTGTACTGCAGTATCACCTAGAGACCTCTCCTGGCCTGATCATTCTGGGTGGAGCTAATGTGGTTTGTATCTTCTTGCTTGTAGTGGGAGGGTGACCCAACAAGTAGGCAGCAGAAA
Organism: Loriculus beryllinus; assembly: GCA_039877255.1. Taxonomy (NCBI): domain Eukaryota; kingdom Metazoa; phylum Chordata; class Aves; order Psittaciformes; family Psittacidae; genus Loriculus; species Loriculus beryllinus. The sequence continues at coordinate 44,669 of JBCJKH010032829.1, forward strand.
TCATTAGTTTCAGAGCAGAGGTGGGGTTTTTTGAGGGTGTAATAAACCAGCCATGAGTGGGATTCATTTCTTTCCAGTGGACTTTTCTGCCTGGTTTTGTAGAATCATAGAATCATTTAGACTGGAAAAGACCCTTAAGATCACTGAGTTCAACCATAAACCCCACACTGCCAAGTCCACCACCAAGCCATGTTCCTAAGTGCCACATTTGTACATTTTCTGAATACCTCCAGGGATGGTGACTCAACACTTCCCTGTGCAGCCTGTTCCAGTGCTTGACAACCCTTTTGGTGAAGAACTTGTTCCTAATACCCAATCTAAACCTCCCCTTGCACAACTTGAGGCTGTTACCTCTTGTCCTATTGCTTGTTACTTGGCAGAAGAGACTGACACCCACCTTGCTTCATCTTCCTTTCTGGTAGTTGTAGAGAGAAACAGGATCTCTGCTCAGCCTCCTATCCTTCAGGTTGAGCAACCCCAGTTCCCTCAGCCGCTCCTCATACAACTTATGCTCTAAACGCTCCACTAGCTTTGTTGCTCTTCTTTGGATGTGCTCCAGCACCTCAGATGTCTTTTTCGAAGTGAGGGGCCCAGAACTGAACACAGTATTCAAGGTGTGGCTGCACCAGTGCCAAGTACAATGGGACAATCCCTTCCCTGGCCCTGCTGGCCACACTATTTCTGACGCAAGCCAGTATGTTAGTGGCTACCTGGGTGCTCTGCTGGCTCATATTCAGCTGGCTGTTGACCAACACCCTTGGATCCTTTTACCTGCTCCCTGGCGGCTTTCCTGCTCTTGTGAGCTCCTGGATATGCCTGTGCAATATACGATATGCCTGTTCACCTCTCTGGTGAGCCCATGCTTTCTGGGGCAACTCTGCTGGTTTTTTGCCTCCAGAGACAAGCTGTTCCCTTCTTCTGGGACTAAAAAGCCCATGGTGCCCTCAGCCTGTAGGCTGAGAGTTTGTTTATGGGAGGTCAGTGTAGTTGATAACTTATCTTTTAGGGGAGTTTTGGGGACCTGGGGGCACAGCATGTACTGTGGAAGCAGGCTAGATTGAGGCAGCTCTGCAAATTCTGAGAGCTGAACTTGGCTGAGAGTTTTAAACAGCTCTCAGCAGATGGTACAAAACAAAACCATGAATCAGAACTAGTTGTCCCTTGAACATAACATTTTTGAATTAAAAACCCCGTAAGATTGTGTCTTTTCAAGGTGTGCATCTTGTGGTTTTTTTGCAAGACCAGGTTGTGGCTGTACTGTCCAGATTATAAGTAAAGGCAATATTTTGCCCGCGTTGTGCTTGCAATGATTCCAGCTTGCTTGATTAAACAACAGTTCCAAGACCTTACCACAGTCATCATGCTTGGGCTGCTCCAGGTGCAGAGTCTGGAGGCAGGAAAGCTGTTTAAAATCGACCTCATTTGCCCTAGCAGTAGTTGAATATGTTCAGCTATGTTGGACTGTAAAGGTAAAGGGTGATTCAGATTTGTTACCTGGTACAAAATTGATGGGTTTGATCACATACCCCTGGTTTTCATTAGCTGATGGTGTGAGATGGAGACTTTGGTCTTTATTCAGCAGCCTGTGTCTGACCCAGTGAAGATTTCATCTGTAGGTATGGGGAACTGCAAGAAGTGCTTGTTTGGAGCTGTAGTCCTCTCAACCAAAACAGTAAGATCTTTATTCAGCGATATAGCATACCTCATTTCCTCTGACCTATTGGTTTTGTTGTTTGGTTTTTCTTTTTTAGTACTTGGCCAAGAGCATAGGTTTGGATTCAGTGGGTTTTGGCTACCTCCAGACAACCTTTGGTGTCCTCCAGCTTGTGGGAGGTTCCATTTTTGGAAGGTAAGAGAGAACAATTCTCATGACCTTTTACCTAGCTGAGAAAGGCCAGACATTTTTTAATGAGGGTCATATTATTTCTACAGCTGAATCTCACTGCAAGCTAGAGTTGCATGAGCTTTTAAGAATGGATGTATCTATAAGTTCATCTATAAAAATAAGAAGAGTGGAAGGGGCTCAGGGTTTCTGCCTCTCTACCCCATGGGACACATGCTTCTGTTCTAATAAAATGTCAGCAGCCCAAAAAAAAATTGTGAGATGCGGGAATGCATTCCCCAAAAGCAGAAAAAATTTGAAAGAGCAGTGTAATCCAGAGACGGAAAACTAAAGTGAGGATGAGAAAATCTGCCTTTTCTTCTCAGTCTGGCTACTGGTCAACAAAGTAATAAATGGATACGGAGCTGTTGTGTGCCTCAGTGCTCTACAAGATCCTCTAGTAGATGGTGTGTAGCACTCCAAGGATCTGATCTCTAAAAGCCCTTCAACACTAACATAATACACATTTTAAAATTAATAGCATCAAATTGTCCAGTGCAGTTTGGAAGAAAATGCGTTCCTAAGAATGAAGATGGTGCAAGGGGCCAATTTGCATGCTTTTTCTATTAATATACAAATCTAGAGTAATATTTCTGGTCTGGATCTGGTGCCATCTGAAATTTGATTTTCCTCTGCACATGTCTAGAGGGGATGCTGAAGGGAAGAAAAAGGTAAACCTGAATCCATCCAGGTCTAGGTTCCCACTGGTGTAGGTGGGACTGAAGGTGTATACTGCCAGATTGAAGCCAAAATTTGCAATGTAGGTTTGAGATAAAAAGGATTTTCCTAAATGTGAGGCTGCTTTGACCTCAGTATGAAGGTAGATAAAGAGAAAATGGGAAGGAGGGTCTGTTTTTCTTGTTCTTCTTGCTTGATGCTCCTAAACAGCCAGGAGAAGATGAAGCACTGAATTTACCCTTCAGTAACAAAACAAAAAAAAAACCCTGGACTATGTAGTGAGCCAAGGTCTTTAAGTTACAAACAGCTAATATAAACTTCCCTGGCATTCATGTAAACAGTGAAGTTTTGACCTGTACCTCATTCTCAGTGTGAAGCCCTTTAATTACTTATGCATAACTTTGTAGACCAGGCTTGGCATTTTGGGGGATTGTTTCTTTTAGTGTAATCACAGCTAATAGCAGATGAACATTACCTTGCATAGCAAACTGTAATATACAACTTCAACAAAATGAAGAAAGGAGGAATTGTAGTGGACAAAAGCTATCTAGGGGCTGTTTTAATCCCAGTTGCTCAGAACCCTCTCTGTGGTACTCTCAGACTTTGTCTGACTTAGCTTTTCAAAGTAACTGGACCAAAACCTGATTCAGCTGTTTTGTTGTTTTGGGTTTTTTTCTCAAACAGAAAAAAATTTGAGTCACTATTGTGAAGTCTTTATTGAACCTAAATCTAAAACTTCCCCTTTGTTTTATTTTTTTAAAGTGATGCTGAAAGAGGAATGTTGCTTTGACCATTGTCTGGAAAGAAATTGAAATAACTTCAATTGCCACTGAACCCGAACCAAAAAAATTAGCTAGCCTGATTCCATGGTCTGAACCAACTCTGAGATTCACAAAGTAAAATTTGAGGGCACCGTGTGCTCTGAAGAGATAATATTGAATGAGTTGCTGAGCTGTTGTAATTGCCTCTGCCTGTGGCTGGTGTTTAGCAGCCACATTTATTCACTGGAATGCCAGAGCAGGAGGCTTAAGCAAGCACATGTTATCTTGCTGTTATGAAGGGTCTGGAAATAGGCTAAGAGATGGCAGTTGCTGGTGTATTTCCCTGTTATTTCAAAGTGTATGTCCCTGCATTCCCGGGTGGGCAGCTGGTGCTTTAGCAGTGGTCCTTGCACTCCTCCTCCAGGCAAGACTTACATTGGGGAGGGTGGGGGGCTTGTTTTGGTTTTTCATTTGTTGGGGTTTTTTGCTTGTTTTGTTTTGTGGTATCATCTCTGAATTTCTAGTTCTCTTGGGAGCTGAGCACTTCTGAGAATATGACCAGTGCTTCCCATGGTGAATGAGAGTGAGGCGGTCATGCAACTCCATCCATCTGGGTGCATCACTCTTGCAATGACGTGCATAGTCCCACTTCTGACAACCTTGTATCATTTCTGTACTAGGTTTGCAGATAAATTTGGTGCTCGAGCAGCCTTAATTCTTTCCTGTGCCTCTGGAAGCGCCTTCTTCTTGCTTATGTCCATCTCCACCAGCATCCCCCTCCTCTTCCTCTCCAGGCTGCCAGCAGTGTTCATGCATGGGCTACCAGGTAATGTAGGTCAGGGCTGAGGGGCTTTCCAAATTGCTTTTATTGCCAAGTCCTTTCTCCTTGCTCAAATCAACAGGCTCAACAGCAGAAGGAAGGCAGGAGGAACATTTGATGGTTATCAGGGGTGAAATGGTAAGAACGTGAAGGATTATGTTTATTAGTTTATGGAAGGCAGGGCTATTAGCCTGTAGTCCCAGGTCCATCCTCCTGTATGATCTTGTGCAGATTGCTTGGACTTCACCATTCAGACACAGGTGACAATCACGTGTTGGCAGCAGTGCTGTCACAAACTCCTCAGCTGCCTTCTTGCAACCATGATATTTTATAGGAGAGATTTTCTTTTTTTCATAGTAAAGTGAGTGTATTGTTCAAAATGAAACATGATTGCAAAAAATACCTTCAATTACTTACTAAGCTCTTCTGATTTTGTTGATCTTTCCTAGATGTTTCTAGTAAAAACCATAAACCTTTAGCTACTAGAAGTCTCTGAACTCACACAAAAGGACTCAGGTTGATAGCATGTTAAGACTCTTCTTGCTTTTGTGAAGAGGCTTGAATCATTTTGTTTCGAAGGACATGGAAAGACATGAAAGTATTGGAACAAGTCCAGAGGAGAGCCACAAGGATGATCAGGGGACTGGAGCATCTCCCATACAAAGACAGGCTGAGAAAGTTGGGGGCTGTTTAGCCTGGAGAAGAGAAGGCTGCGTGGAGACCTCATAGCAGCCTGCCAGTATCTGAAGGGGGCCTATAGGGATGCTGGAGAGATTCTTCATTAGGGACTGTAGTGATAGGACAAAGGGTAACGGGTTAAAACTTAAACAGGAGAAGTTTAGATTGGATGTAAGGAGGAAGTTCTTTACTGTAAGGGTGGTGAGGCACTGGAATGGGTTGCCCAGGGAAGTCATGAATGCTCCATCCCTGTTGGTGTTCAAGGCCAGGTTTGACAGAGCCTTGGGCGACATGGTCTAGGGTGAGGAGTCCCTGTCCATGGCAGGATGATCTTAAGGTCCTTTCCAACCCTAACTATTCTATAATTCTATTAGATATCATGCTTCCCATCACTTAAGAGTTGTAAGTAGACCATATTGAAGTTTTTGCAATCAGATTTCAAATTCTCAGTTGATTCTTAGGATTGCTCTGCTGTGAGGTTGCAGCCTCCAGTGATTATTGTAAGTTGTGTTTAAATAATTATGGGCCTTTTAAAACAATTGCTAGGGCTTAATTTTTAACAGAGTACTGCTGCTTGCCTGGAGTAATTCCTGAACTGAATGATGCCTTCAGACATGATGCAACTTCAAGAGGAAATGCAAAAGGAAGGACAAGAGGATGGCAACATATATTGTTCTCCTCTGTCTTTAACTGCCTTGACCACACCTTGTCATATATTTGTATAGTCTCTGAAGATAATTTATTTTCTTTATTAGATTAGATCTTAATAAAGTTACAGGTATGGGTTATTATTAGATGGCAGCATTTGTTTACTTAATTAGCTAAGTGTTTAAATTTCATTTTGAACTCAGTCATCTGTGAAACAACTAGAGCAGTTTAATAATTGACTTATTCCCATTATCCATTCCAGAGTAAGCAAGCAAAGCCACACATTTTTGCAACAAAAGCAGAAAATTGCTTCTGATGTGTTTGTTGAACACTGGTGGGTAGGTAGTGAGTGAAGGGGATTTTCTTGCTCATTATGAAACACAGCTTCTCCCTTCAGTTATAACTTGAAAAGGCTTGAAAACCTGACAGCTCCAGTTGGAGTCTGTTTCCCTGGCTGTTTCCAAGCTATGGTTCAGAGTTTTTGATGGGCAGGAAGTCAGTGTATATGCTGAGCAGTTAAACACTGTGATTCAACAAATAACAGCTCCAGCAGTCGGAGTATCATCTAAAGGGAGAAAATAATTCAAGAAGTAGCCCATTTAAGAACAGAGAGGGACTTCTCTTTTACGTTAATTCTTCAGGATTGTGAAAATGTGAGTTCAGTACACTATAACCATTTATAGATTACTGTACTAGTTACTTATTGATGTTTTTTAAATTACTTGTTTGGGTCTGCAAGAAAAATATCTTCACCAGAATTATCAAACACCTAGTGAAGTATTTGGTTCATGTTGTCATGGTCCTATTAGAAATGCTTACCCTCTGTGTAGAAGGAAAATGGTTCTCTTGGAGTCCCAATAGACTGATTCCTGCCTGACAACATTTTGAATCATAAAAATGTAAAGCATACATTCTGGTAGTTTTGGGTTACATGAGAAAACAGAAACCTTACATTTAAAAATACCACCTCATTGTTTGCTTTCTGGTTTGCTTAACTTGGAGAAACAGTGGCTGCCTTTGGGGTGATGTTCTTGGATTCTGTAGTCAATGGTAAGCATCCATATCTGAGCAACGAGCTGGGAGAGCTGCATGTTCTCCATTTGGAGGTGTTTCTGTTTACCTGATGTGTCCTTTGCTTTGTCTGCGGAGATGTGATCTCTCTCAGTGTACAAGAACAACTATTCCAGTCATACCAGTCAAGGGTTTTGTGTTCTGCTTTTCTCATGTGTTTAATTTTGCCTTTGGTTCCCTTTCTTCCATTGCCTTTTCCCTTTGTGGTATTCCATGTGGTTTAGCACATCCATCAACCTGTTTTTTTACCTCGTATTATCCCATCTATTCCCCAGAGGGAAAGAGCTGAAAGTCCAAAACTATACAATGTGTGGCACTTCTGAAAAGCACCAAATACCCAAAGTTCTATGATAATTTGGGGGTTGTCAAGCTGATATCATCATCCCTACATGTGAAAGGTAGACAGACGTGACAACATTATGTATTTTACACTTATTACATTACGTATTTTACACATATTTATTTTAAGGAATGGTGTTTCAGCCAGAGGCTGCACAAAAATGTGATCCTGCAGGCTGCACAGCCACTTGGTTCCACCTTTCTATCACCTCCTCTTTTGCTGACAGAAATATTCACAGTGAATCGAATTAGGAACTGATTTGGTTTTCAAGTAACCTTTTGCAGGGGATAGAGAGATGATTTTAACCCAGATGGCTTCACAAGACTGTTCAAACTCATGTGCCAACCCAAGGAAGAGGTGGGAGAAAGTGGAGAGTGTGTCTTTTGGCAGCAGTACTAACTTACGTGGGTTTAAAATTGTTCCTGAAACTATTACCTGGGATTTTTTTATTCATAAGCAAGGCTTTCTTTAGGGCTTGAACAGAAATGTTTGGATGTGCAGTATATTTTGCTTACAGTTCAAGCTTATATCTGATTCATAAGCATATTGTTTGTACTGCTGCAGTCGCTGTGTGACTATATTTCTTCCTGTAAGTTAATAATATCTATTATATATAATGTGAATATTCTAGTGGAAGGTGAGAAAGGAAGAAATCAGAGCTCTCTGTAATGACATTAAGCTTTTAGGCATATAGACAGCCTAAATGGACTCACAGCTGCTTAACATATGCCCTCTGCTTGAACTCATTTTATCACTTGGTATCTGACTTCTCTCAACATATAAAAAGTTGATGTGACTGATGGTTGGTTATACAGTATTTGTCAGCGTGAACTGAATCATTATGTGTATAGATTCAAGAATAGAGAAAAATAAAGCTGAAGGAACGGCAACAAAGAATCTGACATTTTTTCCATTCATTAAGCTTACTTAAAGCAACTCTTTTTGTTTGCTGGAGTTAGTGCTTGCTGGTTTTTCTAAGCAGCAATTGCTGAGTGATTTAAAGTACATCTCTGCTCTTTTGTTTGGATTTCATTTGTGAAACCATTTAGAGTTATAAAACTGTCAACTTAAGAACATTCTATATATTTTGCCAGCGAGGGCCTCATGTATGCAGGGTTTATGTTCTTCTCTCCATTTTGTGTGCCGTTCTCATTCTCCAGTATATATCACCACTCTTGGGGTTGGACATTAGAATCAGCCCCATGGCTTGCTTTAGAGCAACAGGAGTTTTCAAAGTAGTTACGAAGTGGCATCTTAAGTTAGTCATTAGATAAACGAATGTAGAATGTAAAAGATATGCTAACGACCTTATCTTGCCCTTGGCCAAGCCTAGCCTAACAGTGTAGTAATAGAAGACTCTGCTGATGCTTAAAAACATATGAAATTCAAAAGGCCTGACTGCAACTAGAACCGCCTCATGCATCTGAACATTAGAAAGCATAGACTAGAGCTGTTATGTTAATTACAGTAGTTAAAACACTGTGTGGCAGCTTTCTGAACTCTGATTCCCTAAAATAACTACCAGCTGAGAGCTGAAAAATGTTATGCAAACTGTATTACATTTGCTTGCTATGTTTTTTCTCCTGCAGAATTCCTCAGCCTTACATTGTGTGGAAGCTGTAGGGCCCAGATCTATCATTCTACGCAGCAGTCCATCTCTTGTGGGCTTCCTAGTGCCTTAATCCCAAAATAAGCAACCACCACCAACACCTTGTGGTGTGCTGCTTTTATACTGATATCATTCAGTGTGGTCTGATGAAATACAAGCAGGTTTTATAGAGTATTTTTACTGAACAGTCAACAGGTTTTAATTTAGGGTCTTAAATCGTAATTGTTTTTCAATTTTCTGCTCTGCCTTCCAAAAGCATAATGAGGGCACACCTGATGCTATAAAATCCAGATGTCATTTCAGTATTCCAGGACTGTGTGATAAGTTTGGAGAGCCTAAGAGTTAGTATCATAGATGTGTAGTTAATCAAGGTTGCTCACAAGAACAGAAAGCATGTAAAGCATTGCTAGATAAATGGGGTTTGGCCATGGGTTGCACTTTAATTTCAGAGACTCTCAAAATGCTGAAATATGGATGGAATTCCTATTGGTCATGTTTACTGAGACAGAACTAATTGTACTTGGTCGTTGTGATTGGAAGAGCAGCAAGCAGACCTGAAAGAAAGCTACACCATGTAACTTGTGCCAGCTCTTAGAAGTGTTATTCCTTTACCTTTCTCCTTCAGACAAAACATCCTAAGCCAGAGTGTTCGATGGGAACTGAACTGTACATGAGATACAAGTGGAGCTCTATAGTACTTGCTTCTTTAAACAAGTTCATAGCCTGCATACAGGTGTTCAAAGGTCTATTCATGGAAATGGTAATACATTTACAAGAATAATAATTTCACAGAAGTTAATTGTCACAATCTGAGTCACCCATCTCTGGTTATCACTGGGCATAAAGTCAAATGCAAAAATCTGTGATGTCCATCACATCCATTCCTTATTTTTTGTTAAGGCTTCTCTCTTTTCATACCGAAACTTAAGGTTCAGTTCTCTGTCTCCCGAACCCTTTATCCTACTGTAAAGCAAATCAAGTGGCAAGAGAAGAGCTGAGGTTGTTGATACGCTGGTGCTCAGCTGTTATGGTGTGAATGTACAGGACAGTTGAGGAGCTCGTAGGGTGTTGCTGTAGGTGTCTATTTTAGGGTTGTTGAATCATGAATGTAAATATTCTGCTAAAGAAGTGAATCCTGCCCACTCCATCTTCCCAAGTGTCTCCTTCTGGGTCTCATTCATGACAAATTGAGGATTGCATGTTCCTGCATACATGTGTGTGTAGTTGAGGGTATATACAATTGTGTACGAAACACGTTCTGGAATATTTAGCTGGGTTTTTCTAAAGATGTTAGTATAGCAAACTACAAGTGATGCTAGTTTTATTTAATAAGAAATTAGTGAATAGAACTTTTGTGGAGGTCTAGGAGAATACAGAAGGTTTGAAAGTAGGGTCTATATACACAAGGACATTAATTCCCTCTAGGTATAGATAATGTTGTACTCTAGAGCTGAAGCTGATGATAACTTGTTGATAAAGATGTATGAATTCTTTTGCATGTTTTGATGGCTTTTTTGGTTTTAGCAAAATTCGAGTTCAATGTAAGGTTTCCTGTTTGAATTGTAAAGAAAGCTGCCTTTCCTAGGGATTGATATCCATGGATTTTTCATTTAATAACTAGTGTTCTGCTTTGCCAGCTTTTCCCATGGGTGGGGAAAATTGTACCTTCTCCAACTGTATGTTTAATTATGTTCCATTTTTGAGTCAGAATGGGCATGTAACAGAGAAGCTGTCAATTTGAGACTGAGCAAACTAAATATACTCAGCTGAGTGAATCCAGTACTGTGACATGAACCACTGATGTAAACAGGAAAGGAGATACCTTGAAGCTTTACAGTATCCAAGAAGTGTCAGATGATATTCATTTGAAAGGGGTGGCAGCACTCTTCTTCCACCAGCACAGACACCAGTATTGTGTTTCACCCAACATGGGCTACCCAAGTGGTTAGCAGACCCTGATGTTTGCACTTTTATCATTGAATTTCAGCATTTTTTGGAATAAGCATTCTGCTTTTTCCGTAGAATCCCAGATCTTTCCCTTCATAAAGATTTTGGTAGGTGAGATTAAAAGAATGTTTATTCTTCCACCTTTAAACTCATTTCATCTGCTTTGCTGACTGTTGAAAAACCTTATATACTGCTTTTAAAAAGCTCTTTTAGCAGTAGAAGTGGCTGTAAGGACAATTGGCACGAGCTGTTAGGAGCTCTTAACTATGGTGCAGATGTGATTTGTTTCTGAGGAGGAAGTACTGTTGATCTGAGCTATCAAGACTAGTAGAAATATGAGAAATAGACTCCCATTGGTTCTATTTTGTTGTATCCAGCTCAACATGGGATTCTTCGAGATCTCCATATTCTAAAGGTAGACTCTGAAGGATTGGGTCACTGTTTAGGGAATCTCCTTTAATAGCATTGGCATGACTGAAAAACGTTGACAAGTCTTGCTTTGAGTTGTGACTGCCGGAATATCTGTGTTTGGTTGAAACTTCTGAATGAGAAAACACTTCTATGTTGTATGTTTGAAAAGGACACATTCCATTAACAGGAGATGCTGTGGAAACTCAGACCCCTGAGCTTCTGAAAAATGCATTACTGAACAAAAATACCCTGCACTCTGCTTTAAAGATAATATTTACATTTCCTGCTGAGGGAGTAATGGGGAGGAATATCATTTGAGCTTGAGAATGTGGGTGCAAGTGATCTGCATTGTCTAAGTCTCACCTAAGCTTTCCTTGTTTGCAATTTTAAGTAAAGCCTTCAGTGAGTTCCTCTGCATAAGGATAAATTTAGCTCCAAGAGCAGCGCAAAACAGACTTGTTGATTGGTGTGGGAGTGATTGCTGTGATTCCTGAGCTATGAAGGTGCTGCCATTTCTGCAAAGCATCTGTGCAGGGGCAGGCAAAGCATGGAACAGCTTTTGTAAAGGTGGATCATGGGTCTGTGGATATGCCCAAAAACTCATATGGGGCTGTATTTTGTTAGGAATCACAACTTCACTTTTTTGTTGTAAATTACTGTTCTTTAGTGACACCTTCAGCTATAATTTTGTGGCTGTTTTGTGTGAAGAGTTCAAAACTGGACTGATAAAATCAGCGTAAAAACTTCTTAATATTTAAATCCAGCTTCAGCTATTTTTGTAGCTTGATCAGAACACTTCATGCTTTAAAAATGCTTAAACATCTGCAAAAAATAAGAGTCCCTTATGGAGGTGTTCTTCAGGTCACTCTTCAAGTGTGTAGGTCATTTCCATTTCCATGTGGTTTGAAAATCATAAAATCACCCTCAACAGGCTGTGTTTTCTAAAGGAAGAGCAACATTGCACCTGCAGAAATACATATGCACTTGCTGGATTGAATTCTTGCATTCTGGCTGCTGGAACTGAAGTGGAGGAGATGCTGGGAAGCCTCATCTTTAGCATCAGAGTCATCCAGACCGTGTACCCTGCGGGTTTGGGATAATGAGGTGCTGAAACACTGAGTGGAAGTGGAGGCATCCAGTCCCTCCTCAGCTCTCTATGGCAGTGAGCATGTGTGTTGCTGTCAGCACCTAATGGTGACCAGTTTGGAGGGGGCAAGCATGATTGCTTTTGCTCCACAGGCATCTATTTATTATCTGTTCCAGTGAATTCCTGCCGCTGCTGGAAAAGAGATGTAGCTCTCATCATTTCTGCTTGCCTTGCAAAAAGGCAGGCTTGGATTTCACCCTTCATGTCTCACTGAAATCTGGATAAACAGTCTGAAGTTGACTAAAAACTTGTGCAGAATGTTGTGATGTACAACTGTGATTGTGTCTTTCCCATTCTGATAGGGAGTATCTGTGTAAGAGCTGCATGCACAGGGTCATGTCAGAGTATCACATGCTGGGTAATTCTGTGTCAGTCATTCCTGAACAGCGTGCCAGAAATCCCCCTCGGCTGTTTTAACAAGTAATTTTTCGACAAAACTATCAGACAAGCCCTTGTGCATGGAAGTTGCTGTAATTCATGGTGCAGTTCAGCGCATGGAGCTCGGTGCAAGTATGTACTGTATGTGGCTGCTATGGTGATTAAAATACATAAATAAAATAGATAAATATGGACCATATTAGAAATTCATTACTGGCTCTCTCTCAGATCGCAGTCAGCTCCAGCGTGTGGTGTCAGTTGTGTTCCCTTGCTCTGAGCGAGCCCTCCTGGCCCCGGAGCAGGAGCTCCTGGAGGGGCTGGACTTGTTCTACCTTGTCAACTAGCAAATTCAACGCAAAAACGGTAAACAAAGGGCTTTTGTGCATGTTTTATAGCTCAGTGAGGATTAGTGGCAGGACATGTTTTCAGATGGGACAAGCTCAGTGTTAACGTGCCGGAGGTTAAGGACATGGGGCAGTCAATAGAGGCAGGAGCAGAAAGGTCTGCCTCAGTGTTGGACATGGTACAAAGAGCTGATAGAAATGGTTCTGCTTACCTGGATCAGTGCGTCGGTCACGTGTTCCCAACGTTCCAGTTGCTTTAGGATGTGGATCGTGCCGACCTCAGGCGCTTGCTCGCAGCCCTTCCCACAGCTTCAGAGGTGCCCTCCGCCGTGGTGGACATCCTAGCCTGCACATGGGCTCTGGCTGAATCAGATTCCTGCTTTTCTTCCCCCTCTCACCTTTTAGCATTCTCCAACCGTAAAATCCATCTCTTTAATGCAGAACGATGCACTTGTCCAGTGAAGTTTGTCCAGGCAGGATTCAGATTCCAGAAAAGCCTTAAATTTCCTTCGTGCCAGGGGGAGAGCGAAGGTAGGGAGGCGAAGCAAAGCGCTCACTTCCTTTAAATCCCTACCAGCGTCTTCCCAGCGCTGGAAGCAAAGTAGCTTGTCATGGTGATCTTCAGAGTCTAACTTTAGGGGGGAGGGAGAAAGTGGAAAGCAAACTGAATGCTGTAGTGGAGATTTCTCTCTTCCCCCACTGGGCCCCTTGCCGACTGTTTTTATTGATTTCAATCACTGGAGGCTAGCTGGCTCTCAGAAGAAACACTGTGTAATGTGTTCTTTCCTGGCTTTCATTAAAGAAACTCAATGCAGTGCGGTCACGCTGCCGAGCTCGCCTGGCAACCTGCCTACACCCTGTGGTACCTCTTTCATTGGAGGAGATGGAGCTCGTGGTTTGGGGTGGTTTTATTTTTTTATTTATTTTTTTATTTTTTTTAACGTAATTCTCCAGCAAGGATTTCAAAACAGCCTCCGCTCTGCTCCTGCCTTCGCTCTGCTCTTGCCTCCGCTCTGCTCCTGCCTTCGCTCTGCTCCTGCATCCTCTCTGCTCCTGCCTCCTCTCGCAGCCCAAAGCCTGTTTCAGCTTCAGAAGAAATCAGCAGCACCCCTAAAGGAGACGACTTTGGTGGTGATGAAAACACCGAGTGCTGCGACAGCCTCATGCTCCTTCTATTAAAATTCCTCCGTGTGTGTGTTTCTGGGGACGGGTTAAAGGGGCTGTGTGTGAGCCACAGGGTCGTGGATACCAATGATTTCCAAGGGCTTTCCTTTTTATTAATTCCGTCTCCCGATTGGTGAATATGGTTTAATTAATGGGAAGAGAGAAAGCAAAAATCCTCCAACAAATACGTGAGAATTCCTGGCAGGGCTGTAGTTGCAAATGAAGCGAAACTGCATTCCCCAAGCCTGCAGTCGCGGTGGTGTCTTAAATACTTCTGTTGTGTTCAGGACTGTGATACTGGTGAGGAAAATGAGAAAGAAAACATGATACTAATCGATACCTTAGATCATAATCTACTACAGTATGTATTTTATAGGAGCAAGCAATCTGTAAAGTGGAATTCAACAGAAGAGATTTACAGAAATCATGTTGTTCTGTGTGCTTATGAAGGCTTTCATTTAATTTAGTAAATTATTTGATTTCTTCTTATGCAGCAGGTTCTAATGATAACACTTTATGTGCACTTCACAATTGGCTATAAATCTGTGAAACGTGTAAAGATCACATAGATGTGAATTAAGCCACGATTCAAGCTAATAAAGGTGCATCTATTCTCAATTACAGCTGCAGATTTCACATGATACCTGATTACTTGTGCTTGTGAGGTACCATGGCTGTGTCCACAAGGATGCTTAAAACCCCCCAACATTTACACAACCACTAGAAGAATCCTTTCCTGGATCAGAAAGATAAAAAGCCTGTTCTTATTTAAATCTGGCTTCCTGCAGAACTTGTTTGAAGCTTTTCTGCCCAGGTTGCACCTACAGAAACCTTTCCAAATCAGGGTAAGGTAAATAATTCCCAGTGTTTCTATTGTGAGGAGTCGAGATTCTAAACCCACCTCGCTTCTATGAAAAAAACCTTGTTTTTCTATGAGCAATGTATAATTTTTCCAAACTCTTTTTCTGTGAGTGCTACAGGCATGGTGTGAGGAGGAACTTCTACAAATGTTACTTCTCATTCAGAACGTGCTTTTGGCATGCTAATGAAATTCATCTGCCCTCTCTGGTCATACTTCTTCTATTCATAAGGTGCTAAATGATAGAAAATAGTTCTTTAAATTTAATATGGCCGTGAATTATTTTATGCAAATTCTACAGCTATAGTCATAGCACAGTTCTTTTGCAAGCCTCAGATAGTAAATCATTTGTCAATCTTTCTTTTATGAACCTTGCATCTAAAGGTTTGCCAGCCTTTCTTCTGTGTAGGTTTTGAGCACTCTTCATAGATTCTGCTTTCTGTTTTTAAGCTGGCAGATGGCCAGTTATTTATCTGGGATCAAATGTATTGTGTAAGACAGAAACAGGGCGTTTTGCATGCTGATATCATGCACAGGGCATTTTTGGGGCAAAAGGCTGCTTGTCAGCGAAGCCATTACGTGACTGGTCGGTAGCTCCACGTCAGCTCTTGCTCAGTGAACAGAGCCCCTTTTGACATTTCTCTGTATTTAAAGTTATGAAATAACATGAACTTAATGAACAAACAAGGCAGTACAATGCTCCTACTAGGAATTAAGCCATATAATCCGTTTCCTCCTCTTTCTCCTTGGAGTTCAGACATTTGGTGCCCTTTTTATGCATCTGTCAGTTAAGTTATAGTTTATTCCTCTGAATTTCTGATGTTGCCTGCTTTGCTGTTGTACAGACTTGTGTGGCTGTGCTGGCAGAAAAGTCTGTTGGCTTTTGGAGGAGCTGGGTTCACTGGTACTAATAAGTAGTAAATTTGGTGTTGTGGCTTGGTCTGTGGTTACTGCTGTAGGTTTGGCAGAGAAGCTGAACCCCTGAGCAGGCGGAAAGCTCAGACGGACCTACACAGACGAATCCCAAAGGCAAATTTGTAATAAATGAGTATTCAGTTCATTGTGGGATTTCTTCAGAGTTTCTGACTCTGTCGAGCTGATTCTTTGCTGGCAGCAGAAAACTGGGGATGTAAATTCAGGATTTTTTTGGAAGTGATGAGCGAGAAGGAACAGAAGTCTTTAGAAGGTGTCTTCAATTTTACTCAAGTATGGAGCCAAGAACTTTTGGGTAACTATGAATCTGGAAACAGATTAAAAAATGCAGTTATTGCTCTGCTGAAACATAATACAATTAGTGTGCTGTTAATGCCATCTTGGTACTGGTTACCCAGCTATTATGGTTCATAGTCCTCTGGCACTATAAGCTTTTATGCAGATGCAGTCTCTGAAAAACTTCATCTGTTTGGTTTTGACACTCTTTCTTCTGGGCTCACATAACTGCAAGAAATCCTGTTTTGGGTACGTCTTTCTGCCAGGTTCTCTTGCAGTTATAGTTATTTTTCTCTGTTCTGAATGGGTTAGCCAGCACTGCTTTACACTTTGAAATGCTTTACTTCAGTTTGAGATGGCTCCCCCTTTGGTACGGGTAAGCTCATTTCTAAAGATCACCTACAGAATGTTTTAAATTTGTGCAGTATTTCCACATGATAAAAGAATAATGGAAACCTTTGCCTGGTATCTAAAACTGCCACAGCTGAAGCCTCCAGATATTTTTAGTTGATGTCTTAGGCTATTTACAGTATATTACTGTGTTTGCATACAGTTCAGAAATTCAGAGGCTGGCATTGATGAAGGGCACTATGTTAGCAGTCACAGCTCTTTGTATGCAGATGTACGTGGTATAGTATGAACTTTGGAGTGTCTGAGCTGATATCTCCATACCCTTGCAAAGGTGACACGGGTTTTCATAAGCATGAGTGTTAAAGATCTGGGGGTCTGTCTTTTACTCACAATATGGCATCCAGTGGTAATACCCCTTTTAGCACCTTTTCAGGGCTTCTGGAAAGTTTCCAAGTGGAAGACTCCCACCTCCTTAATCACAAGAGAACACTGGCTCTCCTCTGAATGTCATTCATTCAAGTGTGTTGACCTAGCCTGACCCTGTTTAGATTGAGATCTAATGAGCCCACGATCCAAGGTGGTGTGGTAGCTCTCAGCAGGTTTTGCACATAAGCAAGTGTTGTGTTTTTCTGGATGCATGTGGTTTAAATTTATCACATCAATAAACAAGTGTCTCACGCTCAAATACCGACTTTACAATGTTGTAGTTAAGGCTAAATGGTAGCACTACAAATTGTGATGTCACTTTATAAATATAGAAGGAGACAACATGGAATATTTATGACCTCAGAACAATGAAGTGCTGTTGGTTGGTTGGTTTTGGTTTTTTAATTTAAATAATTATATAACACTTAAATTCTTAATCCAAGTGGATCACAAACTTTGGACACACTAATGGTTCAGGGAGAGCAAAACTGAAAAATAAGGCTGTTGATTTAAATAAGAGAGATGCATCAGTAGAGTATCATCACAGACATCATCCAAGCGAAAATAAATACAACTGGGCTTTAAATCCCAGCAAAAGGTTTGGTTTTGTTTTCTTCTGAGTCCCAGGTTTTGGGGAAGGTTGGTTTTGTTTGTGTTGTTCTTTTCTGAATTGTTATAAAACTACCCTCAACTTCAGTGGAGAATGTGCCACCAAATGTAGGTGTTTTATGAAGCACATAAAAATTGAGGCTTTCACATAAAAAACCGGTCAAGGACAGATTGTGCTATGTACCGCTGGATTAATCAAGTTGGCATAGATGGATAAAAGTGCAGCTGCAACTAGAAAAGCTGTCTGAGCTGTAGGGTTGCAAGCGCTTTGACAGTCTGTGTGCTGGGAGTCCCAAATAGAAGCCTGATGAATCCGATTTTCCTTGGATGATGCTGTGGGCTAGCAGAAGGGACTGTAAATCCTAACTCTTTCATGCCCAGGACAGCACCAGCCCCACAGGGAGAGCAATTCTCTTGTTTCAGACAGCCCAGGGTGCATCCACTGCGATGCTGCAAACAAATGTTGTTAGGGCTCGGTATTTATGTTGGGACCTACAGGGAGGGAGCAACTTGTTGTGTTTTTAATGGAGCGGTCGGCAAGAGGGATAAAGAGCTTTTTGATGATGCCAGGAATGCGGGGTGGGAGGGGAAGGGAAGGTACAGAGATATGCATTTACTGTAAGTATGAAGAAGCAGAGGCCTCTTTATCAGGCCAGCTCTAATGATGTGCCGCAGTCACTTTATTTGAAAGCTTCATGGTTCACAGAAAAGTAAACAGATTCATTACATGATTTTTAAAAGAAGATTAACCGTAGTGTGTCGTCTGTTGGACAGCTGCTGCAGTCATCTTCTACAAACACTCTATCAATGACCACCCTCGGTGTTTCCCTGGGCTTTGTGCGGCTGGGTTGGTGGTTTAGTAAGGACCAGGGTGGCTTGTCAACTGAAAACGTTGCTTCCTAACAATTACGTACCTACCTTCACCCCAAATGTTATTTTGTTCTCAGCATTAGTTAGTCTTTTATGTAAATGCAACGTATGTTGGGTTTTTGCATGTGTTTGCACAGGAAAGCTGGCTTTTCCATCAAAGGAGCTTGCAAGTATTTTAAACAAAAAAACCTCCAACCTAAGTTCTCTTTACTGTCCCACGCACAATTGTTTGCACTGCTTTATTGGCCTTTTTTGCTCTTTGAAAACAGAAAGTTGAAAAGATGAGGCAAAGTAAAGTTAGACAATACATGAATTGACACTGAACAAATATTAGTCTTCAGCAGGTGTCTTTGTGTTCAGGTATTGCCTTGTTTAACTACCCTTTGCTTGAATGTCAGCAAGAACACTGTTAAGAGCAACATGTCAGGTTTTTCATTTGGAAGCCCTCGACTAGCACAAATTGATATAACACCAAAGATTTTTGAGCTTATACAGCTGCTTCAGCCAGTTTTTCCATACAGCAGCTGATCTTCTTGTGCGTTCAGGTTTCAGTTATGGTTTCCTAGTACAGGTGAGGAGGGAGAGGAGGAATGTTTCTTTCCCACTCGGTTTTGCCTCCATGGGTTTCCGATGCTCTAGCAGAGGTCCTCTCCTGGCAAGTACAATGCAAGTAAAACTGATGGATCTGGATGAAGTCCACTGTGTGAACAAAATCACTGCTCTTGGAGGTGGTGGTTAAATTCTTTTATCTCCCCCAGCCTTGGGACGTGAGATGCTAACCCAGCTGCTGTAGGCCTGGGTGGCTCCTTCAGATTGCCTCACTCGTCTCTATGTGTATGCTCCACCTTCATCAGTTTGTAGCTGAAGCATCCGGGGGACATGCAGATTTGCAGAAACACCACAAAATGTACTGTATTTATTTTGAGCGGAAGAATTATGGATTTAAATAACAACCACTCGTGCAATCTCCCATTATTCTGTCCCTGTCATATAGTAGTCTGCTTGAAAGCCCACTTGTGTACAGACAAGGTAGATGTTTCCTGGGCCACCTTACATCCATGCCATTTTCACTGGTGTCAGTGGGTAGTTATTCCCTACTTAGAGATCCCATTTTCTCATAACTATAGCCTGGCCTTGCAGGAAGCTGTCCCTTGCTCAGGTTGTCTTTTTGAACCCGGTACAACTGTTGCTGAGCAAGTGGATTAATTAATGGAGTTATTCACAAATCATTGCCGTCCTTGTGCATACCTTTAGCCTGCATTTTATGGCAGTGCCTGACCATGGAGGTGGCTGAGAAGCACCTTTGATACCTTTGATGAAGGTATCAAAGTTTTCTTTGGGACTCTCTGAGATCTGTAACTATCATATAAGCTAAGAATTAGCACCACCCATCATGGACTTAGAAATATCTAAAAGCAAGACCAGTACAGTTAAAGAGTCTTGTTTGAAGAATTCCATACTTCTTTGGTTGCTTGGTTGCTACTGGGAGGTAGCGCAGAAGATGTGGCTTCATAGTGTCCAAATCCCTCCTGCTTCCCGAGGTACATAGGGCTTTGTACAACCAATTTTAGGTATGTTTAATATGTAGCTAGAAGGTGCTCTGGTTACTGTACTGCTGAGAACGGTAGAGTCATCTGGATATAGGGCAGTTCTAAGGCTCCTTCAAGTGCAGTATTTACAGTCCTGTGATTTGAGCAGAG
>JBCJKH010032832.1:0-11351 GCA_039877255.1 Loriculus beryllinus
ACACAAATCACTGCTGCTACCAACAACACTACTAATAATAAGGGAAATAACAAGGAAGAGAATACAGCACCTCACCACCCACCGACAGATAACACACGACACCCCACCAGACCGAGCACCAACCGATACCTCCTCCAGCCCCCAGCCAACTCACCCTTCCAGCTAACTCCCAGTTACCTCCTGGGCATGACGTGCTGTGGTATGGAATACTTCTTTGGTCAGTTTGGGTCAGGTGTCCTGTCCCTGCTTCCTCCCTGCTTCCCCTCCCCCCTGGCAGAGCATGAGGCTCACAAAGTCCTCGGTCAGACTAAACATCAGTATTATCAGCTCTCTTCCAAGGCTGAGTCAAAACACAGTGCTGCACCAGCTACTAAGAAGGAGAAAAATTGAGGGCTACTGCTAAACCCAGGACAACATAGAATAACATGAAACAATGCCATTCTGAATTGTCACTATTGTGGCGTTTCTCTGAGCTTGCACTAAATTTGCCTAAATATGTATTCTCTTATTGTTTAACCAAAAGGTGGAACAAGGACTTCAAATAAGGTTTGCAGACAACTTGACCCACAGATCTAGCAAGCAAATAGGATTTTCAGATGGAAATGCTAACATTTATCCATGATCAAGCTGAATCAGGTTTGTGCTGTGTTATTTGCCTCCACTGTTTTAATATGTGTGTACTGTAGCATCTAAAAGCACTGTAATTTTCTCTTCTGTCCTATCCTCATCACCACCATATTCGAGTGTATTCTTGAAACATGTTAAATAATATGACTAAATTTTCCTGAGTTTGTTTGTTTTGTTGTTTGTTGTTTTTTGTTTGTTTGATTGTTTGTTTTTTTCTGTTCTTTTAACTTCTCCCCAGGGATAGAAGCCTGTTCAGTTGCCCATTTGGAGGTCACCTAGTCCACCTTCCTTGAAGTGGTACTACTGCCAACAATGGATCGTTGTTTTGTCTACTCAGAGTTTTTTCTCCAAAGATGGTGCTACTGCATCTTGTTCAGACACCCTGTTCCAGAGATGAGTTGTTTTTCCAGGGTGAGTGTTTTTTAGTATGTTCACCCTGAAGCTTGTCAACCACAGTTTGGCCATTACCCACTGTTACACTACCTGGTGTTACTCAGCGTCACTTGGCTCCATTGTCCTTGTATCTGCCCTTCAAACAGTAACAGATTTCAAGCAGACACCTCTCAGCCTTCCTTTTGCAAACTAATCAAGCCCAGCACCACCAGCCTTTCTTTGTAGATCATATAGCCTATGCCCCACTGCCGTGGTTGCTGTCTGCAGGATCCTCTGCAATTTCACCATTTCATTCATGAACTGGTGGGGACAGAAAATGTCCCATTTGGGACAGCACCAGTACTGAATGTATATATAAAAATAATGTATGTGTACCCATGTGTTGCTATGCTTGTATATGACAGAAGACAAGATCAAAAAAGCACCTTCTTCTTAGAAAGAAAGTGGAGAATTTTGGACTTGCTCTGTAGCTGTAATGCCTGGTCCCAATACCATTTGTCTTGTTCTCGAGGAGGTTTACCTGAATTCTAGAAAACTGTTGTTCCAAGAGTAGCCAAGATGGTAACCATATTTGTTCTCCCAGTGTGTCTGTCAAACTTATAGTAATACTAAGCTACTTGAAGGTAAGGACTGTAAATTTCAGAAGAGGAAAATCTTATGCATGTTAGCAAGCTGACCTAAAGGTAATAACAATGGAAACCAGAATAAAGCATCTCCAGAAAAGCATCTGAGTGCAGGAGTCATACTGGAAAGGTACTCATCTGTAAATATCCCAATATACAAAATGTGGTTTAACGTTCATATTTCCTTCTCTCTTCCTATGGTTCAAAGTTTGTATAGTGAAGAACTATAGAGATGGATAAGATAAAGGTATTTGACCTTACTGGATGCATTACTTTCCTCTCTGGGCTCTCATTCTGTCCTTAATATACAGCCCATTTATTACCTGGTCTTGAATTTTATTTATTAGGGAAAGATCAAGGTTAGTTTAGTCCTGCTATTCATAATACGGCAGATTCAACATAATTACACACAATGAGATGGCCAGGGATATTGGGAAAAAATTCTCCCTTCCCTTACCTGCTCCCGTCATACTTGGTGCCATCAAATACAGAACCTTTCAGAAGAGATCATTGCTTCTTTGATGCAGTGGATGAAAATTCTCATTTCAATCAGGTAGTGAACCTTCAAAGGAAAGGATGATCAGGAGAAATGGGAGAGACCTTGATATATCAAAACAAGCCTTTAAATAATAAACACACTTCAAACCTAAGGCTTATCCTGCATATAAAGCATGAGAACTATAAGCAATTCAATGTAAGAGATATTTATAAGGCTATTTCCTATGCAGCACAAAACTGGCTACTTTTATTCTCGTACATAAGGTATATTTTCATCATGAATCACAAATAAATAGTTTCTCTTCCCATGAATCTGAAAGAGGATTTGTAGTTTTAGTCCCATATTTTGGCACAGAAAATTGACACCTTTTTGAAGCTGCCAGCATAATAATAGGTAGAAAGAATCTAGAGACCATGAATCTTCGTCAGTACACTTAATGGGTTTTGTCTGTTCTCTCTGTTTCTCCAGCCCAGCTAGTTCAGAATAAAAAAATGTGAAGCATTCTAATGTCTTTTCTCTCTCACACTCCCTCTGGGTGAAAGTTAGGTTTTAAAGAAATCAAGGAGAGACTTGCTGCTGACTTCAGTGTACTTTTGGATTATGTCCAGACCAACTGAATTACCTTCTTGGACAACCTGTGGAGATTAGAGATACAGATTCTCCTATGCACCACTATAGGTAGAAAACTGTTGACTGGACAAGCAAAATTAGGTCTTGTTTCTTAATTTTCTCAAATTCCCATAGCTTCCTTCAAACTAGATAAAAGAAAAGCATGTATCAAATGTACCCAACTTGTGGTCCAAGACGTTTTGCAAAAACTTTCTACATGTGAGAAAAAATTTCTTTGTGCTCTTTGCGTACATACAAACTGAGTGCCAATTGGAAGGCAATAGCTGCAATGTGATTGTAAGCTATTATGATAATTTACAGCAAGAGATCCTTAGTTAAGTGGGCTTCAAATATGGAATAGGTACAAATTTAGAGGAGATTTAAAGGCTTATAAAGAGTGCATATGCCCTCAACAAAAATACTGGATTGACCTGAGGAATCTCTCCCATGAAGGAAGAAAATATATGTGGGATGTCAAAGTCAGCATAAGTGGAAGTATGTAAGTGCAGGGCATCAATAGCTTCATATTCATGTGGAAAAAAACCCATTAGAAAGAGTTTCTTTGTCAAGTTTCAATCACCTCAGTTTCCTGTTGGCTCAGGTTTTGTTATCCATGAGAAGCAATGGCTATTGGATGCACTCCAGGTTGGTGCTTTTGTAATATCAGCAGAACAGTAAAAACAGAGTGAAAGAAAGGAAAATTGATTATGACTTGAAGGCTGGATATACAAGGCTGACAAAATATTCAGGGATATTCACACCTCCTAAAGTTAGACTTCCCAGCTAGGAATTTAGGCTGTAGGAAGGTCAGCAGACTTCTCTGTTTTTTTCAAATGATGATTCAGAGAACATGAGGTACTTTTCTGTTTGTTTTGCCCTCACAAGAAACTTTGACTAGCTAATACTTCTATTGGTTTTACAATAGCAATCTAAGGTAGGTGTTGTGAACTCTTTCCAAGCCTCTATGTCATGCTGCATCCATAGGTAAATGGTTTTTATTTGGATCAGATATTACTTAATGCATTTTGTTGTCACTGAATATAGAGGGAAAGAATTCATAGCATGCATTTTGTCTTCTTAAATTACTAGATTAGCTGCAGAAACAAGTTTTATTGAGACATCAGACATATTGATTTGCCAGACTGAACAGAAAACCACACAGATTAATGTACGAGCAACACACACTGAAAAGTGAAAATGGGCATGGAAGATATTTTCCTCCTTGCTGTTTCTGGAGAACTATCTCTACTCCTCCAGATAATATTCTGTGGGGTGCATTCTTCTCACCATGACATGAACCATCACACTGGCATAAGCTATTTTGTATTATTAGTCTAGGTCTACAACAAAGTAAATGAGAGAAGAAGTTGGATCTATATTATCTTGAATTTTATTAATTAAAATTTAATTAATATCAATCTCCCTACCTTCCTGTTCCCACAATTACAAGGAAAATCATAAGACTACTATATTTCTTTCTCTTTTTCTCCCACTAGAGTATTAGTTACACAGACAGACATTCTTCAGTAGAAAAGTCTTAGAAAACCAGTAACCCAGTATCTAGGATCCTTTTTTCTTGGTGTGCAAACCCCATGTTTTAATTCCTAGCATGCAAAAAGCAAAACAACACTTCAGTAGATCCAACTTTCTCTTTAAAAGGCTCAGATTTGTCTTACGTGTGAAATAGGTTGATTTAAAAACTACTATTTGAGTGAAGGGGAATATTTGATGGATTTGAACTACACTATTCAGACTTTTTTTGTTTTCCTTTAAGGACTTACAAATGATATGAAAACAGTGATTTGTCAACAACATGGCACCAGGGTATAGAGCTGATTGTTGTAACACACACACATTTCTAAATAAAACCAGATCTGAGACAATCTTGCTTTCACCTCTTTCACCCCTGGAATTCAGCTAAGAGCTGTAGAGCAAAGGCGATTTTCCAATGACATCATATTTTGGGACACAATACTATATATTTTGGAGAGGAAAAGACACAGGGAGACTCAGTTGAGCATTTTAGTGCATAAGAGCTTAAAAAAAAAAAAAAAGGATTTTCTGTACTGGAAGAAGAGCTTTGGGCTTGCAAGACTTGGAAAAGCTCTTTTTATTAAGAAAAGTAATCCCTTTTTACTGTATTGCAGAATCCCATCATCCCTCACAGTTTCCTACCTTGTCCTCTTTATAAGCTGTCCCACGGAATTACAATATTGAAAATAATGAACTGCTTTATTGAGGCCAGGATGAAAATTTCACCCGACCAGTGAGAGGGACTGACTCCCAGGGTGGAGCAAACAGATTCAGCTCCACAGCACGAGAGGCACTGGCTTCCTGGACAACCTTCATTGTGGCTGTCTGCAGACAGCACCCTGAAAAGATTGGGAATACTGGGAAAAGATGGGATTGCTTTCACATGACATGCAGCTGGCTGCACATTCAATAGAGTAACACAAAGGAAGGGCGTGTAGGTCCTTCAAGTGCTGTGGCTGCATACATGGTACCTGGCCTGTTGGCGATGATGTTTCACATAGCTGTTTCAGGAGGCACTCAAGAATGATGCCTTCTTGCTGCCCCTTATGTCCCTAAAAGAGCCCTCACCAGGTGATCTGCCTGCTGGTGGTCCATCATATTTGAAGAGGGACAGATGGGAACTAGCTGCCAGAAGGATTCAGACTTGAGACGCACTCCCTGCTTGGGTGTGAGGGACTGTCAAGGATTTAATGTCCCTTCAGAGATAAATTGAACACTCCCAATGTACATTAACAGCACAGATGGGAAAGCATCTTCTGCCTACCTATGTTGGCCTTAGGACAGAAGCCAGCAGTTCAGTCATGAATCATTGCTGTCCAGTGGGTTTGCTAAGTAATTCCAAGGAGCAACCTTCCTGTTACATCTACAAGGTCTTCTGCAGCTAGACCTGACACTGTTCTGGAGGTCACAGAATGGCATGGCTGGTCTCTATAAAAGAGCATTTGTGAGCTAAACACAGGCTAAAGTTCAGCCACTTAAGCTCAAGCAATGCCAAACGATGCCTGTCTGTGAAAGATAACGTAGACAAGTCCCTTTTGATGTCAACTTCAAAACCCTTTCATTTTGCAATTTCTCTACTATATTTTTCACTTTAGTACCTATAGCTATCTATAGAGGGAAGGAAAAAAGAAGAGAGGTAAAGAATTTTTTCATTCATTTATTTAAAAAACTTTAATTTCTCTCATTAATATTACTTGAAACCAGAAACCAGAGCACAGTATTAATGCAGTAGCAACACTCCCCCCCCCCGCCCCACCCCCAACAACAACAAATTAAAAACTGTGAAGAATATTAATTAGTTCAGGGAATAAGAAATATGACATCATTATTATGAAGGTATAAAAAACATGCAAAAGAATAATGAATGCAAACCTACACTTTTTCCAGTACTAAAAATTATGCTTGCTGTTCTAGCTTTAGACAGCAAGACAGTGTTCTGCAAGACGCTTGGCACAAGCTCTTATTCAAGGTACTTACAACACTCACATTGTGGTTGATGTGAGATTAATGTCAGCATTCCTTCTTCAGCAGGAGGCTTCCATTTGAAAATCAGACTGCTAAAGAAAAAGTATGCAAATGGTAAACAATTATTAAAATGCGATTGATTATACAAGACTACAATTCAATTGGAAGACATTATATTTTAAAACTTGTTTTGAATATCATTTCAATATTTAAGGTATTTGTTTCTTTTTACATTTCTCTCATGAAAAAGGTATTTAATGTACTTTCTTGGCTTATCAGTGGACAGAGCTCCTTTTGCACTGTACCCACATTAGTATAGAACTGCAAAAGCTGTCCTATAAAACAAATTCTAAGTGCAGGAAACAGAAAATGAATACGAGCAATTCCATTAAATCATTTTATTAATTAATCTTAAACAATCCTGTATTAAAAATGCAGGATCAGGCCCTCTAGGTTTGGTATGCAGCAGGCACAGCTTACACAAATTTGTCAGCTGAGTTTTCTAATGATATTAATTGCTAAGGGTAATCTCTCTACTTCTAAGCAGACAAATGTGTAACAGTGTATGTACAGGGCCAGGAAGAAATTTTGATTTAAATTCCAACATCATGAGGAACATTTTCCTGAGTGATTTTAGTCTGTTCAGTGGACTAATGATTGTGTTGAAGCAAAATCTGCTTCTTCTTCATTGATAACAATAGTTTTGGTATTTTTCGCCTAGCTTTCTGTGTAAAACATTTTAATGAAGCACACTATGTCTGGTAATTTTCCACCAATGCACATCTATCACAAAGCTTTGCTCTGAGGCTTGTGCTTTCCTGCTCTGCTGCTTGTATTGCAGGAGTTCAGCAAATGTCTACTTGAGGAGATCAAAGCATAATCTTGGCTTTCACTGCTTCTCTGTGGTTTCTGGTGCTTATGTTAATCCTACTTAAACTAAGTGGCCAGAAATTTGGGAGATTTGAAATACAAAATAAATTCTAACCTTGAGATGGATTAGGGTTGTCAGATGACACAGAACTGTCATGTAGTACTAACATTATGAAAACAAGAGCTGAAAATACTGTTTTAGTGTAGCTGACAATGGGGATTTATCCTAAAAGAGACATGGATGTGTTTGATTAAAGCAGCTCCTTAGTGAATATGTAGCCTGAATGCCTTGCAAGGTTATTGATCATGTATCTTAAGTCAAAGATACAACTTTTTGTCTAGGAGATTGTTTTTTTCACCCAGTAAACATAATACTCTTCAGAACATGCATACAGTGTTTCACAAAAGCACTTTGTTTTGTGTGATAAGGAAAGGATTATCTTGCATTATAATTACGTATCTATGACATTTTCTTCAGAAAGTCTGCTTGTCTTGCAAGCTATTTTCAAACAATAATGAAGCCTTGTGGCTAAAACTTGTTTACCAGGATCCAATGGGGCAATCTTCTAAGCCTCACAAAGTGGAGATGACACTGGATTTGCTCTTCCATTCTTTCAGAGGGCAGGGACACCTTGACAGCATAGGATATGTGTCTAATTTATGGCTGAAGTAGTGGTCAGAGGGTGGTTTGCAGCCATAAGTTATCATGTGGCTCAGCAGAGACCACCCTCAGGAAAAAAGGTTTGTGAATGTCTTAAAAATATTTCTGGGCCTATATTTTTTTAATCTCAAAAGATTTTTCAAGCGGTTTTAACACAGTTTTTGGTAGTAACATCCCATTTTGACATGGAAACATTTCTGTGACCAATAGTTACAAGGTCCTGTTTGTCAGAGAAGAGCTAAGTCTGGTGTACTGTCAACTAGTGGAAATCAGCGTGCACTACTGACTTAAACCTTTTCTGGAAGCTTGGGCAGTTGTCATTTTCCTTGTGGTCCTTCTCAGAAATGACAAGGCATATGACAGCTAACACAGTGATCCCCAAGCCCTTCCTGCCCCTGTTTTGTGCTGCAGTGGCACCTATAAGCTTACCAAACCACACAAAAAAGGGACAGGAGAGTGGTCACACTCCCACAGACCTTGAAACAGACACAAATTTGTGCTGAATAGTCCCTCCTACAACCCCATTTAATCCACTTTTAGCCTTGGATTCATGGGTTCAGAGAGGGGTAAACTCAGGGAGTTGAAGCAAGAAAGGCAAGGCAAGAGAGAGACCCCTAACACACCCCAGTTCTGTATCTGCAGCATATTATCTTCCCCAAACATGGGCAGAAGCTCTTCCAGTTAGTGCTTTAGGATAATAAGTTGCTATCTGCTCACTTTCCACCTTAAGAGTGAAGGCAGTGGATGAAGCAGAGCTGGGGACCTCTGCCACACCACATCTGCAGTGTGGAAGCACAAGGGCTAAGGAATCACCTTCTGTGGATGGTATGCACGTGACTAGATTTGGCTAGGTTTGGTGGGTGAACAAAGAATTGGAAATTAAAAGATAAAGCAAAATATGGCAGAATACATGGGAAATTATTTTAAAATGTATTTGCAGCTATGTTCTTACTCTCAAAATAGTTTGAGAATGAGCTAAGTAAGTATTTCCTTTTTTTTTTCTCTTTATGCTTTTGTCATCTCCTCCCCAGTATTCCTTATTGATACTCTTTTTTATGTGAATAAATACTAAGTCGGAAATATTTCACTTGATGATATTTATGCATCCTTAGGTCCTGGTACAAAATCTGACCAATGAATTATTACCAAGCTGTATTGGGGAAGCAACAATGTTAAAAAGACAACTGCCTTTATTGATCCTATTGCTCTTCTTCTCCAGACTACAGGAACAAAAAGTGTTTAAATCATGTCTGCTAACCCATTAATATTCTTTAAGCACTGTTATAACTTCATGTAGGCAAAGAAAATCATACTGCAAAAGATGTAATGCAGTCATGATCAATTAGGCATGAGATTTATACTCAAGGTCCAAGACCAGACACTTCTCAATCTAACATAACTCTCATAATTTCACAGGGAAGGGAACATCATAGTAACAAGTATCAATATGGTGAAACAAATTTATTTTATAACGACAAAACCGCTTTTATGTCAGCTAAACAGAAAATCATGGCAGTCAGAGATGCAGGGCCAGACACCACATTCCTCTGAAAATTTGGGCAAGCTATCGGTACTTTCAGCCTTTATGTCTCCATTTTCGAGTGTAAGTAACAGCCTTCAAATGTGACTGATCTAGTCAAATACTAGCTTCTGTTCATACACTTGGAAACCAGACCAACAATTAAGGGTATTTTCTGAAGATCACCTAAGTCACTAAGGTAGTCACTAAGAAGATCACCTAAGTCACTAAGTGGTAGTTCCTATTGGTCATCTGGTATTAAAAAGCCAACTTCATGTTATGAGTCAGACCTCATTAAGAATGAACACAATTTGAACTATACTTTTAAATCACATTCCCTTCCATGAAGTAGAGTATATCAGAAAGAAATTACTGAAAAAAGATGATAATACACTTTTAGATAATTTATTTACAACATGTCTTTCAACTATCTTTGCTTACAAGGATTAATTACTAACTTACTTTAAGGATGAAAAGCTTGGTAAAAGGTATAATTAATTGGTACAGCTAAAATTTTCTTTTCACTTATTCATGTGATACAGCATGTCTAATTTTAGTTCTTAGAATAAAAAAATATTTGTACTGTAATAGATGCATGCAATCCGTAATTGAGGTTATATTCTAAATTATACTTAATATAAGGCATACCTCTTTCCTTTAATTTGAGGGCAAGGCTTTCACTTAAACAGGTGGTTTAAGTCTTAGGTGGCAATGGCCTTTTCATGTGAAATTTCAATTTTATACTAGTTTCAGGCTTTTTGAAATATCTATGTAGCTTTTGTTTGATGTCTTTTTACACATTTTTAAAGGATAGTTTTTGAAATGTACATAGCTGAAATCTTCGCGTCTGTCAGCTTTTTTTTTGTCATCTGTTATCCTTTACACCAGTTTTTCTTTTTTTTTTTTTCTTTAATGAGCACAACAAAATAAAAGTGAAGTAAAATAAACTCCACAAGACCACCTTATGCAGCAACTGCCACCAAGTTTTACATTTGATCCCATCTTCTTTTTTCCTTATTTACATATATGGAAACATGCAAGTGTTTTGGATTTTAAATATTCAGTCTTATGTGGTCCAACATGTGGTATCTTATGGAGCACCAGTAGTTTGTATTTTATATCTGATTACCTTCACTTTAGAAATGCTGATAGAAATGGAACATAAATCTCTCATATGCAATAGACAGATTATACTGAAATCATATAGAGATTGTAAGACAAAAGGAAATTGCCAGTGAGTATACCTTGGTAGCGGGTTAGGTACTTCCCATAAATGAGAAGACACAATTTTGCTGCTATTACTTAGGATTTTATTTAGAGGCTGCCAAAGAACACATTCTACAACTGCCGTTTTGACTCCCACTTGTAATATTAATCTTTCATTATCGTCTTTGAGAAACTTCCTTTCTCATCACAATTGACTGTGATGCCAGATGAAGAGAAACACAGTCCAGGAAGAATTTTATGATTAAGAGATATGGGCAGCTTTAAAATCCTAAAGGGAAGTCTTGTGTATTGTAGTGTGTGGACTACTGATCTGTGGAAATATTAAGACAGAAAACCTTTTTGAAAAAGCAGATAAACTAAGAACTGTTTAGCTAAACTTTAAACAGTTATTTGTATTACTGGAAGCATTTGGGGAAAAAAATCCAACTCCACAAGGAACACAAAAATCAGAGTTCTTTTCATTCAGAAAAGAAAAAAGTCCTCAGAAATGTTAAGGTAACCTGTAAATAAAAATGGTAACATTCAGGTTTTGGAATAAAAATAAAATAAAATCCAGAGTTTCTTTCCATTATCAACATGTTTTGTTGAAAATCATGTTTCAGTTCATCAAGATGTATTTATGATTGTGTTATAACCTGAGAGCTGATAAAAGATTCTTTAATCTTAGCAGTTTTGGAACACATATATATGTATGGTGTTCAATAAATACATCAGTATAAAGAGAGAATGGGTATTTTTTCAGCAAATTCACAAATATATATAAAGATTCTATGTATATGCTACATACATAAACATAAATATATTATTTTAATAAAATACTATTTT
>JBCJKH010032833.1:0-13107 GCA_039877255.1 Loriculus beryllinus
GAGCAACCTGGTCTAGTGGAAGGTGTCCCTGCCCATGGCAGGGGGTTGGAACTGTGTGAGCTTTAAGGTCCCTTCCAATCCAAACCATTCTATGATTCTATTATTAAGTTTAAGTGTTATCAGTGTGGTATAGCACTCTACTTGCATTGAGAACAATCCAGTCAGGATCAGGGGGCAACTGAATCAGTGGGAACAAAAGGGTAGAGCTGCTCGCAGTCAGCCACCCAAAAGCCCTCAGTACACCATGCAAGCCTGAAGACTACCAATGAGATAGGGGGTTCATCAATCGCCCAGGTTAGAACAGGGTCACACCCTGGCTCTCATGTCTGGGAAGTGTGGCACTGGGGCTTTGCTTAAAGCTTTGTGCTTGAAACCATACACTAACAGCACTTCAGTATTCAGCTCAACTTCCCGTAGCAATGTGACTTCAGCAATGGTTTTGTATTTCCTCAACCCTGCTAAATTCTGTCTACTCAGATACGATAGTTATGGTCATGTTTGTAACCTCAGATTAGATTTCAGACTGGTTTTTTGGTTTTTTGGGGTTTTTTTTCTCTAATTTTCGGGAGAGTTGCTGTTACTTCAGAGCATGTTTTTCCATCTGTTCACTGTAAATTTACTTGCGGTCCTTAGTCTTCCCAAAATTTCCTCCCAGAAAAGGCAAAATGGTACCTTATAGTGTGTTTTTGCCTGAAAAATTCCCCAATATGTGCCATATGTTGCAAAGTGCCTGAAGCAACAACGATAATGGCAGCAGCTTTGAAGCAAAACCGTGTTTACTTGTGCCCTACTGTGGTGGCTGCACAGAGCTCTGAGTTCAGTATCATGATTGCTGTTTGCTTCTAATGTGTGTATCTGTTGCAGTAGTTCAAAGGAGATTTGCAAATGTAAGTCAGTTTTGTGTGGATAAGTAGACAGAAATTCTCACTGTAAATGTTAGGTATGCAAGTGTGAGAACTCAAATCTAAAACTGTGTGGTTAGATGGCACATATCCCAAAACTATTAATTTTTGGGGAAGAGGAGTTTGTTAAAGGGAAAATATTTGTCTTACACAGACAGCTTTGAAAAGGTGTTGTCAATTCACCATATTTCAAAGAAAGTGTTAGAGCTCTACACTGACAGCCACATCTAAAAAAGACTGAGACAGATATGTATGAACTTCTGATGGAAGGGAACTGTGATAGCTGCCACACTACAGGGCTTGCTTCTGCATCTCCTTTAGACTTTGAATTTCTGTGTGCCTGCAATCTTTTTTTTTTTTTTGTGGGATGCACGCAGGTGCCATTAGCCTGGATGAACTGAGCCTGGCTTCTTCTTCACCCATACTAGAAATGGTCACTTATGTGTTCAGCTCAGTCTGCCTTGAGTGCCATGGTTCATGGTTTTCAGACCGCTATGCTTCTGGAATGCAAATCAGTTGGTTTAATGAATAGCATACTGTGCTGCAATCTGCTGTATAATTACACACTTAATTAGATTCACAGTTTGTTACCTGTGTCACACTGTGACAGGGCTTGTTGCTCTTTAGGGGAAAAGAAATCTAGTTATAACTTAGAAAACCATAATAAGGGTGGATTTTTCTCCCTGAAGGTGTGAGTTCCTTTTAGAAGAACCTACAGATTAAAGCTCAAGTAGTCACTGTTTATTAAATGTCTGTGGTTAATACCTTCCAGTTAAAAGTATGCCTTTGGGCTTGCAAAGAAGAAGAAGCCCTGAGTACAAGATGATGATGGTGGCATGCACAATTACTGATGTGGGATTAGGCAAAGGGAGGAAATTTCAGTGTGTGAGTTCTGGGGTAGCTGCCTGATTGTGTGATCTTGCACTACACTGTGAGATAGCTTGTATCCTGAGGGCTCAGTTGCCTTCTACTTCACATGAGATGAATATGCAGTTACTTGCTATTTTATAGTATACCTCACTTTAAAGTACTTCCTTTTTACCTTAAATCTGCCTTAAAACTGCGTGAGCAATGAGAATTGCTTGTGTGTGTAAGTGAACATTTAATTGTCTTAATTTAACATTGTTCTTCTAAAACTATAGTATGTTTTGGAATGGAAGTATTGATTCCTGAAACTTTATAGTTATTTTCACTGGTACTTGTTGGATGGCCTTTAAAGCCTTATGGAAGGAGTGCAAAAGAAGGCAAGGATCTCTAGAACAGGGAAACAAGATTTGTCCTAGTTCATTTACCTTGTGCTGGCAGCTGCTTCTACTGGTACAAGGTTCAAGGAACTGAAGGCAATATGAATGCTCATTCTCATTATTTGCCTGGTAATATTAGACAAAAGATAAACTATTACTTTCATAATTTGGCATTTCCCCGGTGCTTGAAATTCAGATAAGTCTGTTTATGTAGGAAGTTGGTGATTGTCTGATAAATATGAAAATACATGATTATCTAAAGAAAATGAGTCACCATATATAGATCTGTCCATCTCCAAATCAGAGTAGCAGTTTCAGAAGCAATATACAGTTGTTAGCGGCCATGATTCAGAGACTACATATTGGCAGATTTTCTGAGGGATGCCTGGCTTGGCCTAGCCCTGCTGTATGCATCAGACAAGTGGGTTGCAGTGAGATTATAAAATTCATTAATACGAATTTTATTTGCTTGGGGTGGGGGGACGACACGGACACACTGCAAAGATCCAAGGGAATCAGGGAGGTAACTCCCAATTAGGGAGTTACCAAATCAGGAGGTTACCCTCCACCCCCCCACCCCCCCTTGATCGGGAAGATACTGAGCTGAGATTATTCTGAAAGGTGGACACTTTGACCTATTGATGGACTAGAAGAGAAGAACATGCTTAGTTTGCTGTGTTTTACATCTTGCAGGCTCATAGCATGCATTCTTCAATGTGGGGAATGGGAGCATCAGATGTGCTACTCAGCAGCTTCCCATTCATTATCCCAGCCCTGAAATACTGAGATCCTGCAATGTGATTGTCACACTTCTACCCAATTCATCTGCAAGTCCCAAGAGCTCAGTTCATTACCAGAAGGGTGTGTAAAGTGAACTGAAGGGAGTCAAGCTTAACATTTCTTGAAGAAAGAAGGTATTGTGCAGGGGTGAAACATCATCTGGAGGTGGCTTCCTTGGCTACCTACTGGCATGTGTATGTTTATGAAGAAAAATAAGCCAATCCATATTCATAGCTTGCCTTTGCCTTCAACTGTCCCCAGCCATCCCACCCTCAAGGCCTCAGCAGACATTGTCCTACCAGTTCTTTTACTTAACAGTCCAACGAGGACAGTTGATAGTGCTCTAAGGTGCAGGGCACAAACCAACCTCCACCTTCTATTCTTTTCCTTTATTTCCTTCTATTTCTATTCTTTATCCCTTATAGACAAACACTTTCACCCTTAGCTTTGTAACAAGATGAACAAATGGACATAATAATTTTTTCTCATTTTTTTTCTGCTTCCTTCTATATGGAAACTGTAAAAATGGCCAACTGCTTGAAGCTTTCAAAATTGGGTGTTTCCAAAAGCATGATGCTGTAATGAACAGTATTTCAAGGACAGTGTCAAATTGTTCAGGGTTTTAAACATATCAGAAACATATGCCAACGTTTCTCACTGTAAGGGAAGAATCCTTCACAGCATCTTGCTGGTGCAAATATGGCAGACTGCATTTGTACAGACCCTGCTATGGTACTGCAAAGATAAGTATTGCATGTTTCACCAAGAAACATCAGTGCTGAAGAGTGTACGCTGTTAACTGTGTGGCTGCTCAAGGTGAGTGTGTCAGGAAAGGATGAT
The DNA here is from genome assembly GCA_039877255.1 of Loriculus beryllinus. Classification (NCBI taxonomy): domain Eukaryota; kingdom Metazoa; phylum Chordata; class Aves; order Psittaciformes; family Psittacidae; genus Loriculus; species Loriculus beryllinus. The sequence continues at coordinate 3,767 of JBCJKH010032833.1, forward strand.
CTACAACTGAAGGAATGAGCAAAACTGAAGAAAATGAGGATGATCTCACTGAAGGAATAAGTAAAACTGGAGAGAATGGAAGGGGGAAAGAATTTTGATGACAGACAGGAATCTGTGTCAAAGCATCTCTTAAATAAAATCCAACAATGACTGCCATTAGGTATGGGGATTGGCCCTACCTGTTGAGACTCTTGGGTTAAGAGTCTTCACTAAGCATAAAAGTAAATGAGGCAAGATGGAGCTGCAAGCAGAACTACAAAAGGGTTGCCACAGAAAAGGCAGAATTTATTAGTAGAAGCCTGTTTAACCCATGTTAACCCTTGACTTTCTGGTAACTTTGAGAGGCTAAGTACAGGTGGGCATGGTGCTGCTGGTATCACTTGTCTAACAGACAACGATTATTTAATTTCCCTCCCTCTCTTTGGGAATACAGAAGTTACTTTGAAAGAAGTAAAATGATTGCTTATTTAAAGAGTAAATATACCCGTGGGAGGAAAACAAATTTTCACTCAGTCCCTGCAATTTTCCTTGTTTCCTGAAGTCAGACTGTATGTGACCTTACAGCTGATCTAACATAGAGGAACAGAGGTGTTGCAGTGACAAGCCTTCAAGTTCTGTAAAAGCAGACAGTCAGGTAGAGAACACGAGAGAGCTGTGCCTCAATTGAAGGTTTCACCTACCAGAAACAACACAAAGGAGAGGATGCTTGCCACATGGAAAACTTCAGTCTGGCTTATACCTCTTAAGTGTTAAGGAGTCAGCCTACAGTTAAATTTGAGCACTGTTTCTGCATGCTAATATTAACGGAAATAACTTTGTTTATTTTTATATTTACACTGTTCTGTACTTTTAACTTAGACCACTTTTTATTTATTTACACATCATTATGCTGAAATAGATTGAAATCCATGTCCATGCTAATCTTTTTCAGGCTCTTCATGCCTTAATTGTGGGACTTTATTATTTGGTCATGATTTACTTTCAGTTGAGGGTCCTTTTTGTTTGTATGCTTTTGAGTAAATTCTGGTTAACACCATTTGTTTTAGAAACCATTAGGAAGAATATTTAGGGAGGAAAAAAATAAGAAAAATAAAAAATAATATTCATCAACAGTGAAAAAATTTTGTCAAAGAGATGTAGTGGACAAAGTGGAAAAGACCAGCTGTCCTCTGTGACATATCTAGGCTGCTTTTAATTAGTTTAGACACTTAGATACAATTGGTGGTGGGCAGAAAATAGTTATTCTTCACATCAAGATGCTTTAGGGTTTTATCCTAACAGGAAACGGGAATTAGAAGGTAAAAATGACAAAAAGAGTTTTGCAAGCTTGGCATTTAAGGATTTTCTGCAAAAGAAAAATTTGAAAAATATTGTACCATTCATTCAAAATGTTTCACTCTAAATTTAATGTAAAACAAAACTCTTAAAAACTTCAAAATAAGGTGAAACATTTTGTTCCAATGTATCAAATCAGGCATATTCAATTCACTGGAATTCTCTTCTCTTTTTCTCCTAAAAAAAGAAGGCAAAAATGGATGGATACAAGAAGTCCTCTCTTTTCAATATACTTTCAGATCAGAAGTTTTTGTTTTAATAAAACCCCAAATACAAAGCCAACACCTTTGATAAAGTTTTTCCAACCATCTGAAGTGTAAAATAGAATATTACCTTGGGGAAAACAATTAAAACTTGCTTAAGTGTGGTACAGTAAATGCCAGACTATAATTGTTATGACACCTCTATTTTTTAGGTGTTTATTATCATTCATCCCTTCTGAATTCTTTCTAGAATTCCAGTTCTGCTGCCTACGGTAGTATTCATTCATATGTATGACTGCATATCTTGTGCTGCTATACAGACAAAAGTACAACATTAGAGGTTTTAGCAAAAAAACATTCCTAAGGAAGCTTTTCAATCATTAATCACATTGATTTACAAGGCAGCACTGAGCTAATTGTTAATTTTTTTAGCTACTGGATTCATCAACAAATGTCTAGAGAAATACCTTTAAGATTAATTTCATCAGGTGGACTGCTTATCCATCTCTAAGTCCTTTAGTTCTTTACCCCATTCTCTTTTCCACATAATTCCACATAATTATTCCCGTAACTCTCCCTACATTAAAAAGGAAAAGAAGTCATTCTGTGAGAACTGTAAAAAGCTGCTGAAGTTGCTGAAGTTGACGTGAGCTTTAATTTTCTATTGCTACTATATTAAAGTGGGAAATCATATGAATATATGAAAAAATATATAAAAATGTAGCTATCTAAAAACAGGAAACTAGAGCTTGGAGGGCTGTGATGAGGTTTATTTAGCTTGAAAACTGACAATTTTTATTTGTCTAGGATGTGATGGCATGAAATTCCACTGACACACAAAGCATGTGTTTTTCTGGCTACTCAGGCAAGAAGGTAATGAAAATTCTGCCATGCTCATTCACTCTACCTAGGATGATATTAGACAACAACATTTTTTGTCATCTTTCACTGATCATATTTTGTGAATGAGAATTCTTATGACTTGCTAGAGCAATAGGGTGAGCTTGAGTATAAATGATACTGTAATGTAAGTACAAAGAAAGTTCAATAGACCTAAGAGAATATATTACAAGACTATATCCCAAAATGTGGATACTCTACATGTACTCTGCCTATTTAGTTAAGGAATAGGACAATCAAATGACATGTTAATAATGAAGGTGTTAAATATGAAAGTTGATTCCGCAAACTGACGATTTGATGAACTGTTGCTTGTTTCTTTCAAGTTAGGGTTTTGTGTGTAAAAGGACGTATTTGTGTGCTTTTAAATGCATTTTAATATCTACTTGTAATGTTAATTATAGTTATGACTCTGACTCAGGACAATTTAAACACATTTCCCAACACTAATCACAATGTTTAAAGGTGTAAACTTGAGGAAAGAAACAGAATCTGTTTGGTTCTTTAATGTTTACAGATTATAAAGTCTGTTTTCTCAGTGAGTGTCCTGACAAAGCCCTTCTGGATGATTTACAGGAAGGATGCATAAACTTAATTACAATGGAAACTTTTAAACATGTATCAGACTAAGCCGGAGATGTCCATGGGTCCATACGCAATTGGAAAGAATGATGGAGCATGTAGATGCCTGCATTAATGTGCAGGTGAAATGTGCATCGGTCAGTCTTGTTCCTGAAGAAACTACTCCAAAAAAATTTCTATATCTTTGACGTTTTTTCTTTCTTTTGTTGCAAAGTATTTCTTTAATTTCCCATGCAAATTTGTGTCCAGCAGTTCCACTTTCAGACAGCTCTTTTCAAACCTATGTTTATATTTCAGCAATTTGACTTTAATTGAACAAAAATTAAAATATTTCTAAGCAGACTTTTCAGTTCTGTCTACCCAGAGACATTAGGGACCAGATCTCTTGATTTTACTAGGAATCATGTAACAGTTTTTCCCATCTCTTTGGCTAATATCAGATCTTGCAATAAAATTATAAACTTTTGTTCAAGTAAAGAAATAAGGTGAAATGCTAGAGAGGATGATGTTAGTGTGAAGTAAAGGTTCACAGCTTTAATTCCATAAGGAAAATGAGTCCAGATATACCTTTAAACCAGAAGGAAAATGAGTCCAGATAAATAAAACCTTGAATTGCCTAAACTAATCTTCAGGTTTACCTCTTTGTGGAGTCTGACTTGTGGTTTATGAAACTCCAGGCTTAACCCTCAGCTGCTCAACTTTTCATTCCCTCTCCATAGTTCTCAGTTACTATAAGCACTAGAGTATTGTAATAAAATCCCCTTTTTGGTGGTCTGCCTTTGGTGGGTCTTCTGATTTTCTTCTGGTTTGACTCATAAGATCTCAACGTGGAAGCTGACACCTGTGATGAAGAACAGGGGCTGCTTTATTGCATTGTAGATGGGAAGACAGATTAAGCTGGGGCTTTGACCAATGCAGGAATCTCAAGCTGCAGCTGGCAGTGTGTAATATCACAGCCGTTCACCTTTGGGCAGTATGGCAACCATGGCTAGTTTGCAGACCACAAAGCTGCTGACTCATTGTGCTTTTCATAGGGTGGAAAAGAGGCAGTGACGTTTCTTCACTGTGTATCAAGTATGGGTGTAGCTCTGGAGAGGAAGAAGTGGAGATATTTCTTTGACTTTACACACTTTTGGCTTGTAGAACTTACCAGATATTTGTTGGACCTTTGAACAGTTGCTCTCATTTTTCATACAGCTATCCCTAATGCAATTAAACCATTCAGTTCATACAGCTGAAGAAATAAGGTCTATTTCGCAAGGCCTGTTGCAACTGTTCCAGGAAACAAAGGTAAAACTTTCAAACTGTAATTGCTAGTTACTCTTAATCACTGGAGTCCAGGGCACCTTCCACCTTGCCAGGAGGTTAAGTAAAATACAGCGTTTGATGTTTCCTGGTCTACAGCCGTGCTACTGGATTTAATGAGATTTACCCACTTTCATTAAAAGTGCAGCCATTTAATCTTTAAATGCTTTCAGAGCATTAAGTATCTTCTTGTAGCTATTTATTTTATCAGTTTGTTTTAGCAACTGCTCCTTACATCACTCAGCCTCTGACTTGTCTATCCAGACTTTCCAAAATTGTCCTTCATGCTGGTCTAGGATGCCTGCTGATTCAGAAAGCACCTTGTTTATTTTGTTGCTCTTGATCCCTGTAAGAGATTTGATGTTGCTCTCATCATGCAATGGACCATACCTTATTCCTGCACTGTTCTGTGACAGTATCCGCAGCACCTTTCTAAAAGCCTCGGTACCCTGACTGTTCAAACCACCCACTAAGGGGCATCTAAAAAGCAGCCTATTGTGAAAGAAAGCATTGAGACTGCTTGGCCTTTCCATCCTTTTTCAGGTTGTATCCCCGGGGCCACCTGAGTTCACTGGCAGACATTTCATGGTACAATGTGTCCGAGACCAGCTCTACTCTTCCCCAGAAGTTCTGTGCCCCTGATAGGATCCCGTTCTTTTCTATCTTGCCCTGCTTTGTGTTGTCACGTCACCAGCAAGGAATTCAAAGAATCACGGAACAGCTGAGTTTGAAAGTGACTTTGGAGATTGTCCAGCTCAATCCTCCTCAAAGCAGCTTCATGTACATCAGATTGTCCAGGACTGTGTTCAGTTGAGTTTTGAGTATTTCTAGTGATGGAGACTCCACAAAGCCTTTGGGCAATCTGTCTCAGTGTTTGCCCACCCTCATAGTAAGGAAGTTTTTTCTTACCTTCAGATAGAATTTGATCCATTTGTCTCTTGTCCTCACGTGCCGTCACTATGAACAGTCTGTCTTCATTTTCTTCCTGTCCCTCCGCTATTTATACATACATTGATCAGACATCCTAGGCTGTGCTGTCCCTTAACCATCTTCAAGGCGTTGTGTTCTACTTTCTCTGTTAAGTCTATTCTTCTCTTCTATGGGGGAGCCGGAGCGCAGCAGATATGTTTTCACCACTTCTGCAACGGAAGGTGCTTTTATTTTGTGATCCCAGTAAGAAAAGCACTTAGACTTCATAAAGTATAATTTAAAACACTATTTAGTAGAGCTATTGCTATAGAGAAATTATAGGTAATCTTAAGTCTCTTCAGATGCTGGGAATCACAAGTTACATAACATCAAATGGGTTTCCATCCATAGAAATGGTTGCCCCATTTTGGTCATTAGAGTTACTATAGGATTTTCTTAAAAGAAGAGAACATTCTTTGCACAAGAATTTCTTGTTGCACTTTTAGATAAAGGAAAGGCCAGACAGGTGGTGTAATCATCAGTGCCAAGTGGAAGCTGCCTGCAGGCTTCTCTGTTTGCCTGAGCCGGCTGACCTCATCCTGAGGCCAAGGGGTTTGTGCAGCATGACATGACCAGAAGGGCTGCATGTAGAGCAAAGTGGAGCATAGACCTGTCTTCTCAGGCAAACAGATACGTGGATCATTCGCTCCTCCCTATTCAGAGCTTTCCTGGTCAGGATCCCTACACCAGTGATGAGTAGAGAGGAAGGATGGGCTCCATGCACCCCCATGGTGTTCTCACATAAAAGGCACCTCCTCCTCATGTTCTTGGCCTGTCCTTCCTTTTGCAGCACTTCAGTTGTGTGAGCTATCCCATGTCTCCGCGATATCAATAAGACTATAGCCCAGTAACTGTACACAGACTTCTACTTCCTCCTTCTGTGTCTTGTGATGTGTTCATTGGTGTACTGCCACATCAGAGAGGTACTTTGGCATGCTGGTTTCCCAGAAAAGTAATGGGAGCTTTCTGCATAATGCTGCTCCATAGACATTTCCTTATTTATCTGCATATGCTTGAAATGACCCCACTTCAGCCCTGTTTTGTTGGTTACCAGATCCCTTCTGTTCACATCCCAGACTCTTTGCTTGCTAACCCTATCCCCCACTTCACTTAATTGCTGATCACTTTCTCCCTCCATCATTCTTATTTTAAAGTTCTTCTCATCAGGTTGAACAGTCTGTTGGCAAAGATATTTTTCCCCACTTTGTCACACAGATCTTGTCCCTTCCAAATTATCATCAGTCTTCAAGAGAGCATCCCATGGTCATAGAAGTCAGAACCTTGTTGCCAACACCAGCTGTGCAAACAGTTGTTGACCTGCAGGATCTATTTACACTCCCTCAAGCCCTTCCATCTCACTGGCAGGATCAAGGGAGACAAGACCTGGGCCCTGATGACCTTGATCCTTACCCTTTGAGCCATGTAGTCACACTTGATAAGCTTCAGGTCTCCCTCAGTATCATTGGTGCTCACATGGATGGCAGGGGGGTTAATAGCCTGAAGACTGGACAAGCCTTGGCAGCCTCTCTATGATAAGCAGGGTTTTAGCTCCTTCTCAGGAACTCCTCTTGCTTCTTGAATGTTATTAATTCTCAGTCTCTTGGGTTATTTAACTTGATGTGAAGAGTAGCTTTTGTGTTCTGTAGTCAAAGAAACAATTGTCCAAGTCCACAGAAAACCTGCTTCTGGGAATAATATCCTATTATATTTGTGTTGCCTCTCTGATATTCCACACTCAACACACTTGCGCAGGTAACATAATATCAATATTATGCTGACCTAGGATGTGTCTAGCTGCAGGTGCTACTATGTGTTTACATAATGTGTGCCCATTCTTGGTCAATTGAGATCAGTGGTAGTATACAAAATTTCTTGCTTTTTGTGTTCGAAGTACCATACTATGTAGAATGCTAACTTAATGTCACACGCATACAAAATATTTGCTTATTAAGGAGAACTATGTTAATCTACATTTAGATTGAATAACGACTTCACTTGCTTCCTCGTATGTTTTCAGCAAAAATGCAGCAGTTCTGGTAAAGGGCCTGGCTTACCTTTGTTTAGCTCCTTTAATCATCATATCTGTATCCTCAGTATTGCAAGAGATCTCTTAAATACTGCAATTGAAGAACCAGACAAACTCTGTATCAAAAATAGGTCCTTTGACCCTCACTCCTGGAAGTCTGTTCCACAACTTCATAGTTCTGATCGTTACAAACTTCTCCCAAATTTTCAGCCTACACCCTTCTTTGGGGAGTATAAATAAACAGACCATATGCTCTTCTGCCAATATTGTCTTTTAGCTTAGAAGTTCTTCCTCCTTTGTATTTTCTCTCCTGTGAAAATAAAGAAGCAATCATAACCCATTTTCAACTTCATTTTTTTTTTTTTTTTAGGCTAAATAAATACAGGAAGAATTTTTTTAAAGTTTCTTTTCATATGATCTCCTTCCCGGATCATCCTTCTTGTGTTTGCATCTGTTGCAGTTATAACGTATCCTCCTCGAGCACTGGGATTAGATTGATATACACACTGTTGCAAAGGAGGACTCATCAATACCTAGTGCAAAGTAACTTGCATTTTACTCGTTGCTGGAAATACCTTTCTTGATGTATTTTCAGACTTTCTTAACTGCTTTCATAGTCTTGTCTTATTGATGTCTTGTAATCATCCTGTAATTTAAGCAGTATGTGCAGTCTTTATCTGAATTCTTTTTGTGTCCATGAACACATAGTAGTGAGGACAAATTCTCATTGATCTCTAAATATATGCTGTTATATCTAACTTATTTAATTTCATTTCTATAGTTCTAGTCCTCCAGTTCACACATTTTTTTCTATTGACTTCCAAATCTTTCTGAAGAAGCCTGTTTAATGAACTAATGTTGTGGCTTTTCATTATCATAGCCAAACAAGCAGTCCTTCTAAAAGTGACAGTTTCTGCTTTCAACTTCAGATTTATATTTTTTTGGCAATGAACAAAAAAACCAAAAAAACCCAAAAACAAAACCAAAAAACCAGAACCAAAACCAAAACCAAAACGAAGCATAAAGCAACCAGATCCCTTTGTCCTCTCCACCTAAAGAAACAAAGTTTTACCCAAGACATTGTCTGTAAAAAAGCTGAAAAGGTACGTTATGTGCTTAAAGAACAAAAAGGGCCAGGCAAGCGAGAGAATGTACAAATCTACCTGTGCCAGTTTTGGAATATAAGCAGACTTTGTTTCTGATAGATTGAATGAAATGCCTACTGAGTCGACAGGCAAGGACATTACAATTGATTGTTGATAGGGCTGAGAAACTGTAGAAGGAATTATTGATTTTTGCAATATTAGTTTTTACTTATGTAAACACTTGAGCCTGCAGCATTCCTGTTAGTTCTGTGCCAGTATAGCTAGAGTTTCTTGAGGGATAGAAGGTTGACCTTAGCAGAAGAAATAGCAAGAAAGCTGCCTTATTATTTTCCAAGGAACCATGCTTTCACAGGAAAATACTGGCTTTGAAAATACAGCACCTGATGGCATACTGCTTTCAGAAAACTTCTGCAAAAACTGAGCAGAAGTTGGCCACAATCCTACCCAGTCCCAAGGCTTGGGGTTCTCTGGGTCCTACAGCCCATGGCTCTAGGGCAAATTTTATGTCCTATCTCAAAGGGAAAGGTGGAGGGTTTCCTCATTACTTACTGCCAACTACACACAGCTTGACCCCTGGAAGGTTTTGGATCAGTTCTTCATGGTACCAAAAATGTGTGCTGTGTTTGAGCATGTGAGGCACTTCAGAGGTAGGTAAAGCTCAGGATTCACTGAAATATTTCGTTTCAAAATTAAAAATTCCACACAAAACATCAACATTTCCCAGATAGAGGATTTTGGGTCGTGAAAAACTGCAGTGAAGAAATCTGCTCCCTAGAGACTTCACTCAGCATATCCTTTAGAAAGCTCTCCCTTATTTCTTCCATTATTGACACAACTTCCAGTATTGGTACCACTGCCACCCACTCCTTGATGCAGGGTCAGCTAACATTGCCACTGGAGGGAGATGGTAAAGAG
>JBCJKH010032837.1:1648-13467 GCA_039877255.1 Loriculus beryllinus
ATTTGTAGCTGTCTGGGTATTCCTAAGTGACATTTTATCAATCCTCTTTTTCATGGCTTTTCTCCCTGTACTACTCTGTACTAACAAGCTGCTTGAATTTTCATGAAGCAGGTGGAAATGAATACCTTTAAGGAATCTACTCTCCACCAAATCTGAATGAAATTAGATTATTTTCAAAAGTTAGCAGGTCAAAGGTAGACCCCACACTATGCATGCCTCTAATTAAACACACACAGAGTAATAATACTGGATACTTCACTTCCATGGGAAAAAATGTTAACTGGATTTCACTTAAAAGCTTCACCAGAGCTGGTAAGCACCATCACGTGTGTGATCAGAACATGACAACTGCAGCTTTCAGAATCATATATGCCTTATTTTATATTTTTAGCATGAAGTCTGCTAATTTTTTTAATAGCACACTGGGTATGCCAAGTACTCTAGGACATCTCTCTTTTCATTTGCACACAGACCTTGCAGACTTTGCTGAATTGTGCCTTTTAAATTTACTATTTCTCTTTAAACTGACAAGTATAGCATAGAAAACATACTGATGCTTCATATGGCTTGAAAGCTTATAAGAAATTTTGTTCCTAAAATTGGCATATTTCAACGCTTTTAGAGCTTTGAAAGCCTTCTATGTCTGCCAGCTTTTTACACCACTACAGTCCTGAAGCAGTGCTTATCACTGGAAAATACCACCTAGTTCCAGGACCCTGTATGCTGTTCTTCCACATTTCCCTCCATGGATCACCTGCGAATGAATCACCAAGGAAACTTGTTACCAAGAGCTTAAACTACACTGAACGGTTCTGCTGACTGGCAGCAGACAGTGGTATTCACTGAACCACTCAAGCGTATTATTTCTTCAAATGCTGCGCTTCTGTCATGTTGAATGGCTGTGTTACATTCTTTCTCATTCTCATTTGTCATTTAATTTCAATCTCATCTGACTCACTGGTGTGAGTATGATGTCTGAGCTTCTGCCAGAAAGTCTGTGTGAGGCTATTTTAATGGCTATGAAAAGACAAAATGCAGTTCTCATTCTTTTCACTTGTCATTTATGTTGAAGAATTAGCTTTTTCATTAGCTTCGCTTGAGCGTATCATGTTCTGGATGAAGGAAAAAGAAAGTGAATCCTTTCCCACTGCTTAATGTCCACCTCCAGTTCACATCAGGCTGTAATTTTCCTATCTCAGTGCTGTCAGTCTTCAGAAAGGTTCAGGGACTACTAACACAAAGATCATGGCTCATCTAGACCTCATTCTAAGTTTAAGCTGCAATACTTCATACCTTTTTCAAGATGCCTGCCAGCACCAGGAAAATATTTTCAGTTACATTTTGAAGCCCTCTAGAACACTACCTTTGAAGGCTTGGGTCAACTTCTGCCTTTTCCACCTACTCTCTATATCTGTTTTGGACCCTCACTTGTATGGGTTTTTCCAGGGCCTCACTGGGATTGCAGCAGTTGGTGAGGTGTCCTGGCCAGCTATCTGCACTGTCCCAGCATGGCTCATTTCTTTTTATCAAATGTAAAGAATGAGGGTCATCTCATTTGCTCTTGGCAATGGCAGTGGCTCCTCATTAAAGGTGCTGTATACGTTAGCCAACCCACCACAGCACAGTTCAGCAGTTCAAAGCTGATATTCCCAAATATTTAAAGCCACCAGACGTCACTGCTCCCTAACTTTTTCTGAGCAGAGTCCTCCACAGTTTGGTTACCTGCCATTCTGATGAAGCTTTGACTGGTTTCATGAACTCTTCCTACTTAAATGAAACTGTTACACTAGTGATGATATTAGTGCAGTTATTCAACACTGGTTATAGTTTCAAGATTCCAAAATCTAAATTAAAGAGGGTTTTTTGTTGTTATTGTTGAGTTTGGGTTTGGGTTTTTTTTTTGGTAGGTTTGTTTGGTTTTTTGGTTTGTGTGGTTTGCTTTTTTGTGGGGCTTTTTTGTTTCGTTTTCTGTTATAGCTACCTTTCTATTACTATAAAACCAATTACTACTCCTTATTTGAAAACCTGACTTAGGTATTACAGGCACATCTTTGCTCAATAATGCCAACTTTATCTTTTTTTTTTTTTTGCAAAAATCCAGCAGTGGACACTGACAAATGGAATTGAAATGAGGATAAAACTGCAGTGAAAAATGAAGACTAAAACAGCTCAGGGACACTTTGACTAATCTGAGCTATTTACTGACATGAAAAGCATGGCAGAGCTATGGAGATAAAAATCTATTTAATCTACTGACAGATTAAAAACTTAGATGATAGTTATCAACTATCCAAACACCACAGATTTTTAATAATCATGAAGAAATGAAGGGTGATTTTAGAATGTGATTACGTTAAAAATAACAGTATTCCCATTTTGAGTATGCATTGTATGCTGACAGACATCTGACAAGATTCAGAGATTCTGCTGAAAGTCGCATCACTATGTTATCATTTCAAAATGTCATTATTTTATTCAGAGACTGTTCTTGATTAATACTTAAATTCAGGATAAAAATTAAAGACTGTGTTTTATTCTTCCTATTACTGATAATAACACTTGTTAAGAAGTGTACTTATATCTACTGTGAATCACGCATCAGTATAACAGTAGGTGAGGCTTAGATTATTTCTCAGTATAGGAACTGATGGTAAATTTACTGCTTCCAGTTATAAAAAAATAAAAAAAGGAGAAAATATGTTTTCACTCTTTGTTCAGGCACTGAATTTAAGCAGTTGGGAGCAATGGTCCTCAAATCTAAGGTCTTAAGTATCACTTAGAGCATTCAGGCTGGTAAGGATGTAATAGAGCCTTATCAAAGCAAATGGCAAAACTTCTAACTTCTTTGTAGCCACAGAGCTCATAAAATACTGCCTTCCTACACATGTAGCCCCATTCATTTCTGTAGGTCTGGTTAGGTGTATAAATTTTGACTTGGTTGTCTGGTTAACAGAAATAGTAATGATAACAATGAGCAGTGCAGCAATACCCCTGGTGAAGGCCAGATCTGCAGCACTTATTTTGAGTGGAATCTCCTCACAGGCTTGAAAGATTGAAATTGCATGTGAAAGGAATGAAAAACTGAAACATGTTCCAGAAACAGACTGAAGACCTGGCACAAAGTGCTTGTTTGGAATAAAGAGGAAAGCTTTGATTACAAGGCTGGGAACATTGTATGAGAGCCTTTAAATTGGAGGAGTTCAGGAAAAATTGTTAACAGCTCTGAAGTATCATGAGTTACTTCAGAGATAAGGAGCGTTTGTTGAGCAGAAGCAGCATTATCCTTTAATCTTTGCCATCTAACTTTTTTTCCTAGGGAAAAATGATCTTTACAATTACCTTTTTTTTTCTTCCCTCAAAAATGCTTCAATGAGTTTTCATTGACATTAGCAAGGATGTATTTTAAGACAGTAAGACTGATGCAAAACATGACACAATATACCGACAATCTCTTGACAATTGTCAAGTTTGTCTTTCTTGATGATCCATTTTTTAAAAGAAAAAAAAAAATATAATGCTGGAAGACTGAGTTTACATTAGCAGCTGCAATGTTGGATCACATGCTTCCATCTCCGTGTTTCATCACAACTGAAATTGTTTGTCTTCCCATGTAGCATAAAGGTGACAAATTAAACAGTACCACTGTAAATCCAGATTGTCCCTCTGGTTTAGCTGGCATAAGACAATCATGAACCCTAATCAGATCACAATCAGATCAAAATCAAGCTGGTACTGATGAGTAATGCAGGAGAGATGATACTGCTATCACAGAACCGTGCAGCTAAGCTCAGATGCCATTAGAGACATAAAAGTATAACATTCAAAAACCTTTGGAAGTTATATTTAATATTGTAGTCACAGGCAAATTTTACTTTTTAATACAAACTTTGTACTGTTATTTATTACAAGCAGGGAAAAGCTCCTTTCTTATCTTTTCCCTCATTTTGCTTTCAGCCATACATTTACAAGATGTGGTATTTACAGAGAAATTAATGTCAGCTATTTTAGGATTCATTCCTTCGTGACCATACCACTACTTTGTGAACATGTTTTGCTGCACTTCAGTTATTCAAGACAAAGCTGCCTGGTTTTAATTATCATTAAGAAACCTAACTTAGATTCCCATTCATTTTGAGGTGATTTGTATCACTGTGACAGTTTTCTGCTCAGAAGTCATCTTAACAGCAGCAATGTTGCTTAGACAAGAATGACAGTTTGTCTTTCATTTAACCTAAATTTACAGGAGTGCATTATAGTGAAACCTAATTTATCACATCACAACCTTTTCATCTCTTAAGTAAGAAATTCCCAAAATGCTTTAGTAGTTTTGATCACTTAGCAGCACAGTAGCAAAGATTTTAAATATGAAAACAATTATTAGAAGAAACAATACTGGGCTAAAAATGGTAAAAAGACAGACATATTTAAAGTCTTTCTATTTTGATAGACTCTGAGAGCAGTGGGAAGACAATACCTGCTCTCAGATATCACTAGAAGGCACCACAGGCATCTGCAGTCTCTTCAATAGACAGATAACTATCAAACATGACTTTAATGCAGTTATGGCTGCATATCTTCTGAAAACTAAGTTTTTATAGATTATTTACTCTTTAAAAAAGAAATGTCTTTGGGAAAGCTGCATCTCCAGGAGGAAAGTCCTAAAGCACAACAGAATCTTTCCTGTTATAGTAATTATTTTCTTATTCTGTGATAGCTGCTGAGCTACCATAAATTAGATAGAAAAATAACAAATGTACTACATAATGTCCTCACACTCTAAAGAGTTCTTCCTGATCCATGCCCTCTTTGGCTGCCCACATAGATGCACATATACATATGCATTTGCATATATATTTAGGAGGCACACTTGGAAATTAGTGTCTGGCCTGGAAAACTCTCTTGAATAACTGGTTTCCTTTCTTCTTTGCTTTACCTTGTAGGGGTTTTTTAATGAAAATTTTCCCATCTGTCTGTGAAATTACAGTCACTGCTGTTGGCACAATGAATAGCCTAACCCAAACTGCTGGTTATCAAACACAGAATGAGACAGGGACATCTGACTGCCTGCAACTGGAGACCTGGAAGCTGTGTGTCTGTACTACACAGCTAGTGTCCTTGCTGTAATACCCTGCTAGAGTGTTCTTGTTGAAGTCAGTTCCGCTGTTATTTCCTATTTCTTACAACTTTATAAATGGCAAACTGAAGAAATCTTTTTGTTCAATCAGAAACCCTAAACCCATAATCATCACTTCCTAAAACTACAAGCAAAACCTAAACAGCATCATGGAGTCAACATTCACTATGGTGGAGCTTGACTGATAAGAGGAAAATTATTGTGAACATTTTACTTAAGACATCGAATTTACTTAAGACTGCTTTTTACATCTAAGTAGGTAGCATTTCAATTTCCTCTGTAGATATTTAGGCTTTTTTCTATTCTCAAAAAAGCCCAAAATAAAACCAAAACATTAATTTAATTAAAAATAGTGCTTAATATAGCTCATTCGATGGCAGAGACAATTTCAAAGTTTAATTCTATATAGAAATCACATATGTATGGATAGAAAAATAATCTGCAGACTTGCAGACAATGCTCATGTGGATCCATATACGAAATTGAAACAGGTCAGCACTGCATCTCCCCTCTTTTACAAACAAGAAAAAAATCACCATCGCAATACTGCCCTCCACCTTCTATCCTGTATCTCTGTTTCTTGATATCAATTTGCCACATTAGGGATCCCCTATTGTACAGTGTATGGAAAATGAGCTAGGATTGTGAAAATAAAACCAAAGAAGTTAACAGTTGTTACCAACTGCCCTCTCATGAACATACATCTCTTTACAATCTAACTATTAATATGCCTGGCTCTCCAGATTTTCTATCTTGATATGCATAATCAGAAATCAGAGGCATAATTTAGTGGAAAAGCTTGAATATCATCACAGAATCATAGATGATATGACACAATATGACATCTTCTTGCACACCTCTTCAAATTTCAAGTGCTGTTAAGATACAAATAAAGTTGCCTATGTTATAACAGCCAGTGTAGGGCATAACACATGGTAATATTAACTAGACAGGACTAGACTGTGATGTAGTACTGGATAGGTAAATGTAGAATTAGTTCCTTCTTGTTAAAAGTTTTGAGAAAAAAAAGTTTTAAAAAAATGAATATTTTCTAATCTTTAATCAGAAATTTCTGAATGCCA
This sequence comes from Loriculus beryllinus, assembly GCA_039877255.1. Lineage (NCBI taxonomy): Eukaryota > Metazoa > Chordata > Aves > Psittaciformes > Psittacidae > Loriculus > Loriculus beryllinus. The sequence goes on from JBCJKH010032837.1 coordinate 7,865, forward strand.
TATGGGCCCACAAAGACTGATATTTCACACAGATATAATCATCAAGTCTTTGTCCTTTGATGCTCTTTAAAAAGAAAATCCATACATTTTCAGGTTCCTTTGCCTAAAACCTCAGTGGGACTGAGCAATCATAACTCCCAGGAAAACTACTAGAACTTCATAATTTCTATGAGGTAAACCCATTAGAAGTAATAAAATGCAATCACATAATTAATATTTGAGTCAGGATCTGTAAAATCCACAGGTCACATCCCTGTAGCAGAAACAAATACTTTACCTCCCCCTAAGATGAATTTACTGTAGTTACCACTGATGTTGAGTGTTTTTTTCAGGCAAGTGTGAGAACAGAAGAATTAAAAAAAAAAAAGTCAAAAAAATTCCTCTTATTTTCAAATGCTATAGTGCAAGACAAGGTCTAAGCCCTTCTGGCTTTAATCTTTACTAGTGTTACTCCACAATGCACATAAATAATAGTGGTTAAAATTAGTCAGCAGAAAAATATTTTCTCCCTCAAATCACAGATCAGATGCTTGCCTTGGAGCACCACAGAAAAACAGCTATTTCTAAAACAAAATTAATTACAGTCCACAACTTCAAAGCACCTTTATCTTGTTCCCAGTGACTTTGGAGCTCTTGATTTAGAGACACAGTATATCCTCAACATGCTTGCTCCACAGACTTTGTATAACTCTTTGTTCTGCTAAAGAAACTTCAGTGGGACAATAGCCATGCGTTGCAATTATATGAAATGCAAACAGAGGCACGAAGAAACAGCTGTTTTCCCAATATAGCAAATCCTTTTGGGAAATTTGTGCAGAAGGAAGCAATAAATGCATCAGCAGCCACTGACACACTCTGATAATTACTGCAGAGCAAAAGAACATCTGCATGCAAGAAGCAGTAAAAACAACACTACAGATAATAAAAAGAAAAATGAAAGGAAAGAAAACAGCCTTGTGATGGGAAGTGGAAGAAAAACATCTTCTTTTTCCTGAAGAGATCACTAGCATACTGCTCAAGAATTTAATTCTGGCACATTTTTGATGCCTGACAGCTTGTACTTTTTTTGACTGAAATAATTTATGCTCCATTCAGCATGAGAACCTTCCCTACTTCTTAAATCCCCCCCCTCTATCTAGAATATAAGAAAGCCAGCTGTGATATGCAGTGGAATTATTTCCATTCCTGGGCAAGCCTGTAGCAAGTCAAATTCACCTTGCACTTTATTGAAATCAAATGAACATTCTAGATACATTCTAAGATAGGACATGAAAATATTATGCAAAACAGCAAGTCATACTTTCTGCTCAATAACTCTGCAAAAGTTCACATGAGAATGTGAAGCAGGGTGTTCAAGTACATGTTGGAAGGTTTGAATAAAGCAGCTGGCTGGAAATCTTACATTTTTCTCAGAAGAATAATTAAACTTTACAGTTGTAGGCTGCTTAGGGGTAAAAATGCCCAGCTAACTTCTCTGATATGTTTCTGTTTTGCCTTCCCAAAGAAATGGGACCCAAGGGACACAAAATGGATTATTCTGGATTTGAGCTGTTGCTGTTACAACTTTCTTTTTAATCATGTTAGCTAACAGAGAGGATCTTCAGGGCTGGCATTGTCTTCTCCCATTTTGTTCCGAATACATAGAATCATAGAATAGTTACGGTTGGAAAGGACCTTAAGATCAGCTAGTTCCAACCCCCCTGCCATAAGCAGGGACACCTCACACTAAACCATGTCACCTAAGGCTTCATCAAACCTGGCCTTGAACACTGCCAAGGATGGAGCACTCACAACTTCCTTGGGCAACCCATTTCAGTGCCTCACCACCCTAACAGGAAAGAATTTCTTCCTTATATCCAATCTAAACCTCCCTTGTTTTGGTTTTTACCCATTACCCCTTGTCCTGTCACTAGAGTCCCTGATGGCCTTATGCAGTTCAATGCTACTCCAGACTGATCACATTTCTGAAAGGCCTCAACTTGTTCATGTTGGCAGAAACCTGCAGAGCCAAAAGATGTCAGTAGAACTGACTACACAAATCCTGTCTGATCAGAGCCCATAAGCACCTGTAAGTTCCTCTTGTTTCTGAATTTCTACTACTGAATATTCTCTGCCTGAGAGAACTGAGACCCTCCTGGTGTCTAGGACCACACAAGATACATAAACTAAGCATTATCAGGCCTAATTCCTATGGGGGATGTGGTCCAGTCTCTGCCCTCAAAACTGTTCGCATGTTTTTAGAGGCAACTCATGGCAAAATATCTGCAGAAACCTGTTCCTCCTTCCTGTGCTCCAGAACTGTCTACCTACCAAGAAAGCACTCTAAAATGTGTTTGTAATATTATATTACTGCTGCGTGTTCCACCAGTAATGTCAGACAGCATGGGGGAGGAAGTCGTCTCCAATATGATAGAGCCAAGTCATCTCCAGGATGACAGATCCACCTTCCTTTCCTGTCCTGCTGCTCAGTCCCTGTGGTCCCAGTGCTGGGGGTGTGGGTAGAGGAAGATGTCAGCTCCATGAGACAAGAAGAGAGCAGTCAAGCAGGGAAAGAGAGGGAAGATTTCTAGTCCAGGGAAGTGTGAATGTTGTGTCCAAGTAGGAACACAGAAAAGAAAGCAGAAGTAGTGGTGCTGCTTGTCAAAAAGAGCTGTGAGCCCAAGAGCTATAGTATCACATTTCATCTGGATCATTCTCCTTCTGGTCCCACAGATTTTGAACAGCTTTTATGTGATGTCAAACTTCAGCAGGGCTGGAGCAAGCAGGGAGGCTGAGAAAGGCTGGTGGAAGAGCAAAAGGCTCCAGCACGTGCCTCAGCTGTGCCCTGTTTTCTTTCACTCTAAGAGGCAGAATAGCACCACAGAATGTTTGGCAAATGATTTAGTCATGTCTGAATTCAGGGCAGTGCATTCTTTTCATGTCTGAGAGTGAGGATCCAGTTGGAGGATACTTCCAGGAGCTGGTTTCTCCTCTCATGGGAAGCAGAAGCTCTGGGGACAGACAGTAGGAGACAGAGGGCAGGGGAGAGATATCATATAAGCAAGAGCCCAAGCAGGTGAAGGAGGTGCAGTGAGCAGAAGAACAGAAAGAAATGTGCCAGGAGCTGTGCCAACTGAACTCTGCCATAGCCAAGGGGCACGTGATAGCGCAGATACCAAAGGGACTGAAATGGAAACAACTTGAATTCTGCTTGTCAAACTATTATCTGACTTCCTGGGTGCTTGATAGTGAAACACCATTGTTCTCTTCACATGACTTCTTGCACACAAAATATCTAGAGAGTGAAATCTCAAACTCGCTGCTATCAATATAAATTTGGATTAACATTTTACCTGTAACATGCAGTGACTGGAGAAACATCTAACTATGGTGGATTGTATTTTGTGACTTATCTAGCTAATGTTTGAGATGTGAGAATGAACTGAAAGACTGAAACAATAGAAAAGCTGAGATGGAAATAATAAGAAAATTAAATATGGGCCAGATGTATCCGAAACTAGATAGTGATGAGATGACAGAACTTTAGAGGTTATAGATTTGAGTACAAGATCCTTATGCAGTTTGATCACCTAGGTCTGAAGGGCAGCCAGGTTGTCTTCTATTAAGCAACCCCATACACCACATGCAGTCAGCAACTGAGCCTGTGATCTACGGTCAGTGTATGGCATATTGGGTTGTGACTGCGAGAAGTTGTGGTGATGTACTGAAACTGCTGTGGTGTCATCTGCTGAAAACACAGTGACATAAATCATATGAAAAGATGATGTCAGATGTCACCTTGTGCAATGATTGCTTCCTGCTACGATACGCCGCACAGGGCTCCCAGCACACATCAGTGTAAAGGAGTGTGCTTGTTGTGTGTTGGAGGTATGTTGTTTGTCACCCACTGGATGAGAACTTAGTATCTTCCTTGTACTGCTACAGCTGTTAGTTTTCCAATGTCCTGTATTCACAGATCTCTGACTCCCTGATGTAGCTTTCCATGCTAAAGAAATGAGGGACCTTCAACATCCCAAAGCATTCTGTCAACTCCTCTAGAGTTTACCTCTTGCTTTGAAACAGTTCATCAAAGTTTTAGCTAAGATAGAAAGCTATACATGACAATCTCTTAACAGCTTATGTTTCAAACACTTATGTTTGAGTCTATTATAAGTTGCAAGAAAGAACTAGGTTAATCAAAAGACCAGTCCATCCTTTGCAAAGATTACAGTGAGGGAATTCACTGAAAAAGTTATTAAAACACTTATTTAGTTTTCTTTTATTTCATGACATAAAAATAGAAAAATCCTTATGATAGAAGAACAGCCCGACTTCTACATGAAGAATATGTAGCTCACTCAGGCGCAATGAAATGCCTATCACATCTTGCCAGGAGCTAATATGGCAAGAGTTTGTTCCAAGGTAAACATGAGTGCTTAATTTAGTTTTCATGAGGTTTATACTACTGTAACTGCTGTGCTGAGGAAAACAGCACTGAGTTTAGTTTCTGGGTTAACTTCAAAAGTAAAACTGCATGCAGAAGGACTCTATGTTGCTGTAGTATGCGTCGTCTGTTGCATATTTCTTTTCCTATGTTCAGTTCTCTAAGTCCTCTCTACCCACTTTGATATCAAGATACAGTTCTGAATGTAGGAAGCAAAGTTTATGTCTTATTTTTCCATTTTGTTAGTGTCTTCATATTTTTGGTGAAGTCTCAATTTGTCTCATTTATAAATTCATTTGTTCATTCTTTCATTCATTTTTCCACTGCAAAGATAGCTCCACCTGAAAGCACATTTGGTAGTAATCTGTTTTTATAATAATTTATAAATTGTAATACCCCACTGCTATTGGCTTTTCTGTCCAACGCCTCCTGGGACACTCGTGACCCCTCCTTTCCTTGCTGCTTAGGGTACCATAGGCTAGAGTGGGGAAAATCTCTTTTGTACTTTATGGCTTTATAGAATTAACATTTTTGTGGATGCAATTCTTTCTGATTAAGAACCTCTTCCAATATTGTGGCTGACTTGTTACAGTTTTTCAATCCTGAAATTCTTGTAGAGCAGCAGTATGTGGGTGAGAGACAGGCAGCATGCATGTACTAGCACTGCATATTACATGTGTGTATAAACAGAATTACTTAGCCATAACCATGACACTTTGGTTCCTTTATATGAAGCATGCTATGAAAGATAGGAGCCCCCAGCTTGGGTTGCCTTCCAGCTCACAAGGACACTCTTAACTTCATTGGGTGACTTCAGTTGGGTAACTTCGGTGACACAACTGACTTCAGTGAAACTAATGGCATTACACTAGGAAAATGTGGACTGCTGTAAGAAAGATTCAAGAATCATTATTATGAAATGCCTCTTAGCAAGGCAGGAATTTATGTTGTTCTGGGTTCAGCAGTAGCAGTCATTTTTCTCCTTCTTAGTAGCAGGTGCAGTGCTGTGGTTTTGACTTTCAGCTAGAAACAGAGCTGATAACACCGATGTTTTTAGTTGCTGCTCAATAATGTTTACTCTGACCAAGGACTTTGTGAGTCTCATGCTCTGCCAGGGAGGAAGGGAAGCCAGGAGGAAGCAGAGACAGGACACCTGACCCACACTAGCCAAAGAGGTATT
>JBCJKH010032849.1:0-16501 GCA_039877255.1 Loriculus beryllinus
CCAGGTTGGACACAGGGGCTTGGAGCAAGCTGCTCCAGTGAAAGGGGTCCCTGCCCGTGGCAGGGGTTGGAGCTGGGTGAGCTTTATGGTCTCTTCCAACTCAAACCAGTCTGGGATTCTATGAAAATAGCATTATTCATGGACCATTTTAACGTGTCTCAAGTTCAGTGCAAAAACCCCAGCTGGCTACAAACTGGTCTGTCCTGTGCATGCCAAGTAGTTGCGGTACGCTATTTTTCACCAACACCCTCACCTTTGCAATCTATCTGTGTTTTAGCAAGCTGATTTACAAGTACATCTTTTCTGAATCATTATCTGAGTCGGCTGCCAGTTGGCCCGAGGCAGACATCCAGGCACTCGAGACTGGGAGAATCGATTCCAGCTGCACTCTGTAATTAGGAAAACCCTGGTCTGTAGCTGGATGTCCAGACGCTTTGCCAAGGAGTGTATCATTTGGTTCAACAAACAGTATTTGTGAGGGAAAAACTACAGAGTGAAGATGTAATAGGACAAAGTTCATATGCCAGCAATTGCTCCTCTATTCCCATCTCCTGTTTGTAAGTTGGAGAGGTGGGTCATGGTAGGAAGGGAAGGTCAGAGGAGGTTAAACAAATCCTTGGGATTTCAACTTGGATAGAGGAAAGTTTCTCATACTCCCCACGGGGATGTAAAGTACTTGAAATGCCATTTCTTTTATGCTTTTGCACAGGGCAAAACTGAACTTTGCATTTTGTTGTGTAACAGGAGTTACAGTGTGGTGTGTTTTGTCAGCAATGAGAACTTGCAATAAAACACTTTGTGTGATGCATCTCAGCTAAGCCTTTATGCTTCTTAAAGTATCTTCATTCCAAACACAGGTTCAAGGTCTTTTTAAAGGTTTGTTGGTTGTTCTCTTGACATGAATTAACAAATGCAAAGCTTCCAAGAATAGATTTAATAATACCAGGAAAGATACTGGAGCTTTAGCTGCCAATGCCATTTAATCTATCTCAGCAACTAGATTAAATGACTTGCCAAAAGTCAGAGTGTTTTCCAGCAGTAGGATTGCTGTAGTAATATGAGAACATCTTTACACAGGGTATGGTACAAAATGCAGCACACAACTTCACTCTGGATGATTTAGCAAAGAAGAAAAACATTTCCTCCTCTTCTTCTTTCTCCAACCTCACTTCTTCCTATCTCTCCTGATCCAGAAACACTACTTCTTAAAGTTATCCAAGCAAGAATTAACCCATACATTCCCATTCTATGTGAAATTCAAAGGTCTTACCTACGGATTATTGCTAACCACAGGAGGTTACTTTGATAAGAGCAACTTACATATTATATGTAATTTATGGTGTGGACTTTGACAACTTGCTCTTGTTTGACCCTGTAGCACTCAGTCTTTCTCTTGTGCTGAAAACACATTGAATGAAATTCATGAAAGGCCATCTGGCAAAACATGGCTGTCTGGGTCTGATTCATTTCTGGCCAGCCTTTTAGATTTCCTTGTGCATTGGTTGACATTCACAAGTTGATGTTCTCTTCTTGTAGCTTTCCAGCTCGATCTGAGACAACTGTGGTTTTCTTACTGTAAAGTAGTCAAGGAAAATATTGATAATTTAGTGGAAGTTGTCACTTTAATTATGTACGTTTTTTACCAAACTTTTGCATTTTTTAGGTCTTGCCTTAACTCTAAGAATTTCTTTTTTATCATTCTCTGCATGTTATTCCCTATTTAGTTTATTTAAAAAGCAGGACAGCATATGTAGCAGTTCTTAATCAGGAAGGTATTCACATGTAATTCACCAGAGCAGTGGTATATGGAAAATAACCTTCTCATAAGGCTCACCCAACAGTTGCCCCTATCCCACTTCTGGTGGGTGCAGGTGGATTTTGTCCTTCACTGAAAGCACACACCTCCTTCTCACTGCATACCACAGCAGGGTTAAGAGCATGCTCCAAGGGCATCCCACCCGTGTTCTGTGCCAGGAGTTACCAAGATCCAGTGCCAAACCAGGTTCATTGAATTTTCACTGTCTGCAGCCACAGTTCACTTCTTTGCTAATAAAAATGTGTAGTGGGCCCTCTGCTCCAGCTATTCTCTTGGTTCTCTTTTTCCCAATACTGTGACTAATAAGTCCAGCTGTTTTCTCTGCTGCTCAGGACTTTTTCTGTTGCTTAATGACAAAAGCAAACCTCTTTTTCGTTTCATACTAGCTATGAATATATACACAGGGGCATTGACATCTTGGAGCTGTGCCACTGAAGTATACTTTAGAATGCTTTATTAAAGCCAAATGTTCATCAAGCATCTTGTTATGTTTTATGATTGCTGTTCTGTGGTAGGACTCAAGGAGAGATCTCAGTTGGGAATAGACCTGATACCTTCCTCCTCCTCTACTTCTACTCCTTAGCTGCACCCAAGGAGTTGAAGCTTGCTACAGTGGATATGCTTTAATGAACACTTCTCAAAGTGGAGCCGATTTATATTCCTTTGTTAATATAATGTTACATGTAAAGTGAAATTCTGCTCAGCAAAAGATTACCTTCTGTGGCAGGCTGTCTGAGTGAAAGAAAAGTAGTACAGAAGGTCTTACCAGTGGTGTGACTTGCTGCTATAAAGCAAGAGAGAGTAATGTCAAGAGATTTTAGTCCAAAATGAGAATTTTGGACAATTAATTTTGGATGCTTAGCACAAAATAGAAAGTAATGTAATTTCTGGCAAAACTGTTGACAGCAGATGTAATGCTTGGTTACAACAGCCCAGACTCTGTGTTATGTGGAAATTAGCTCTGAGTAAAAATCTGCAGACAAGCTAGAGCTCAAAGAACACCAAAGATGACAAAAACAGAGACTGATCATAGAATCCCAGACAGGTTTGGGTTGGAAGGGATCTTAAAGATCATCCAGTTCCAGTCCCCTGCCACAGGCAGGGACACCTTCCACTAGACCAAGTTGCTCCAAGCCCCATCCAATGTACTAATGTTATAGGTATTACTGAACTAGAAAAGTTATGATGCAATAGAATTTGTGAATATGATGTAAAATTGCTGTAGTTCTTTAAATGTGAAGGTGACTTAGTTCAAATGAAATCAAACTTGTAAGCACCCAGCCCATTAATGTGCTCATTTGTGCTACTAGTTCTTCAGATTGCAGAAAAGTAACATTTGTTGAAATCTCCATTTCTCATCTTCCCCAATTCTTCAACACCCATGCTTGTAGCAATGGAAATCAAAAGCAGAGATATTCAAGCTCTGGATCAGCCCGGAATGCATTGTGAGATTGCCCATGAACACACCTCAGCAGCAGAATCCCAAGGGTATTTCAGTTCCCTCTCCTGGGACATAGGAGAAATAGGATCCCTCCGATAACCACATCCCAGGACAATCAGATCATTTACAGTAGCTATTTCCCTCCCGCTTGCCCTCAATTTAAACCCACATTTTTCTAACACATTTCCTTCAGGACACTGGAAATAATCTGATTTCCTCTGTGTTTTCTCCCCAGGAGGAACACAAAAGCAATGGAGCACTGATGGTCAGAGGACATGCACAGGTCTTCGGCGGCAGAATGCTGCGGAGAGCAAATCAAGCTCTACCAAGGTAAAATAAATACATTATGTTTAGATAGCAGTCAGCAGAATGCATTCAGGTTTCAAAAGCAATCACTGATTGCTGAGCAGTGTGTTTGGACATGGGTTTGTTTTGCTAGGCTTAGCTTAGGCAGCAGGAAAGCTAAATAAAACGAGGGCTAAATGGCGCGATTCTGTGTGCTTTTGGTGAGGGGTGAAAGAAATTTCATAGGGGTTCTTCTTGGAGGAAAGCTGTTAAAACCACCTCAGGAGGATAAATCAAGTAGTTTCCAGGTATCGGTACCCTCTGTTTCAGATAAAGCCTGAGGTTTTCAGTTCACCACAATTACTTTGTGTAAGTGCCTATTTTTTACACAAGATGCAGTGAAGCCTGAAAGCTCCCAACAAGTATAGGATTAGCTGGTCAAACCCTAAAGATCCATTTCTATGCCAAAGATTGGAATGAGGCAATAACACATATACTAAAGCAGAGAAAGGAAAAGGCAATCACCTTAAATACTGGTGCATTATTTTGAGGCTAATCAGGAGTGTTTTTTACGTGCCTTTGGACTCTTGCAGGATGTCTCCATCTGTGCAGCCCTTAACAAAACAAACAAATGTCAAATTAACTACAGAAGCATGAGAGATGCTTCCAAAATAAAGTATTTCAAGGAATGTTCTTCTTTGGTGCCCTGTAGAAATTTCAGGGAAGTTAAGAGTTTTAGAAGGCATGCAAAGGTCTTAAACCTGTACGTAGAAGTAAATGCGGTGCTGAAAAATATAAGGCAAATGTTGTTACAAACCAGGAAAGAAAGAAAGAAGGAAGAAAATGCTTTCCCTGGGGCTGTGAAATTATTGAATTGTCAAAAGCACAGGGAACTGGTTTAAACAGCTGATAAAATTTATTTGTCATTTCACCTCATTAATAAACTCTCGATCTACCTCTACCTATTTGGGTTCCCAAACCATCCTTGCCAGCTTACAAAGGAGCCCACTTTCTGTGCTGTTTCCATGCATGGAGGACAGGAGCACAGGAATGGTTTTCCCCATGGGCTTTGGTGCAGTGTCCCACCTCTGGCATCTGTGAGGTCACAACTCTGTCACTCACAGAGTCTGCCTTGAGGAAGAAGAATGTTATGTTTTGTGAAACACTTGTCAAGTGCTGCAGTTGATTATCAGATGATAGACACCCAGGCATGACCGAGATGAATTCATAACAAGTAGGAACAGCGAAGCTAGCAAATAGCACCTAAACCTCAAATGAACTTGGATGAGCTTTCATTATGAAGCTAATCCTCAGATTTTGCATGCCAATTCAATGGGTTTTTTTCTGTTAGGATCAAGAGGTCTAGGAACACAGGGCAGGAACAATCAAATCAGCCAATTTACAGCAGCAGTGAGATTAGGGCAGATGCTTTATTGCATGTGACTTTTGTGACCTATGTGGATAATAATAGCAGGAGATTTTAAACTCAGGTTTCCTCTTTGTCTGATAGCTTTAATATAAGAGCATCTCCTTTGTCACATTGAGTGAAATAACGTGCACTCTATCAAGATAAGTGCTTACTGTCATGGTTGGAAAAAAGAATCCGGGCCAGTGTCAATCAATCTTGGACATGTGTGGGTTTACATCATTGATAGGTGCCACCAGGTAATCATAAGCAAGAGGGAACCAATGAATTAAAATAGTATCTGGAGCCCTTGGAGGTAATTATTTCACTTATAGGTAGTGCTTATGGAGAAGTTTTTCCTTGTTTATAACTGGTGAAGTTGTAAGGCAGTGATGTCCCTGGTGCCGATGTGTCCTCTGAACCATCTGATGGCACACATGGACCTTCAGGCTAATAAGCCATAATATATTTAAATGCATTTTAAATGTCAGCAGATGATCATGAAAGAGCAGTTGAGACCCTGAAGCTGGCAATTGCCTTTGACATGTCCATTTTTAAACAAATAGAGCAGCCACAAATCCTAACTGCGATGATGGGTTAAATATTGAAAACAATAGTATGGAATACACATTTTTCATGTTTATGTTTTTGTACCAGGCCAGTAAGGTTGTCATTGAATTCTTCCAGATAATTCAGAGCTGATTTCAAGAACTCGTGTTTTTAAATGACAAAAGGTTAGTATGAATAGAAAGTCAACAAGAAATCTTGACTAGAGCTATCTGATGTGATAGATAGTAGATGAGAACCTGTTACATACATTAGGATAGATTATGTTGATAATTTGAATCTTTTCATTTGCAGGAATCTCTGTCTTCACAAAATGCAACTATTTCACCAGTAGGCATTTCACAGATGATTGATGATAATAAATCAAAAGAAAAATGGACCATTTTGCCTATGCTGTCCATGATCTCCCAGCCCAGTGCTTATCACACAAAGGAGTCTTTGGCTAAACATGGCACGGTCAACATTAACAGAGCATTTATGGTGCTCCCCAGCAGAATAGAAATTCAGGCATCTTCGGGTGACACCACGTCTCCATTGGAATCTCCCATCACAGAGAAACAACAGTATCCAAACCAGCAGAAAGGGTTTGCCTCCATAACTATTACAGCCAGGCGTGTTGCTGCAGGCTTCAATGACCCAGCACATGGATCTGGGGCAGTACAAGAGCCCAACGCCGTTTCCCCCACCTCAAGCAAAGCCCCTGCAGAGTCCCTCCATCGCTGGCCTCCACATGGACACACAAAGCAACATGCCTCTCCATTAAAGATGTCTGAGTCTTGCTCACAAGTCAGTAAAGAGCCACCAAAGCAGCTTTTTGACTCTGGGAACAAGAATAGTGTGGGTCTTCAAAGCAGTGGTGGGAGACAGAAAGTACCACCTTCATTCATCTCATGTGTCCACCTTCAGGTTTCTCAGTGGTGTCCAAGTACCATCTATTATTTAGACAAGTCCCTCAATGTGTGCATTGGCCAACCTCCAGTTAAATGCCAAAAAATTCATAGATCAGCGTTGTCCCTCAATATAAATTGCAGTTTGTCTAGATTAACAGCAGATGGAGTAGATGGCATAGCTAATGGAGAGCCAATTGAGGAGATATTTCAAACGAAGCTCCTAGGAGAAAACAAAACTCCACTCAGATCAAACTTGAGTGCAGACTTAACAGAAAACAATGGAATTAATAAAAAGAAAGCAAATGGATGCTATTTGGGTAGTAAATACCCGGTACAAAGTGTCTTTGTCTCTGAACTTCCAGCATTTGTGGATACACCCAGGGGACCTAGCAATGTAGTAACAGCAAAGGAAGATGATGGTAAGCAGTCTGACAGCTATCACTCTACATTTTCTCTTCAGTTTCCTAATTCAAGTGATGAAGCAGGTAAGTAATTTCCATAAACCTCAGTCTGGTGGAGCAGAAGTTCAGGCTGGAACAGATCCACCACGGTGGTTTTATGTGAGTAGATAACAGTAATCCTCTGCTGCTGCAAAGGCACAGTGAGTCAAAGCACAAGCCAGACGTTTTCAGTTCCAGGACAACCACGAATATATTTGCCATGCTAGTGATGTGATACAGGCTGCTCATTAGATGATACAGAAAGCTCTGCCTATGTTTCTCACGTTAAACCTATTTTTAACTATTTATATTTTTTCTCCTTGCAACACACAAGTGCTTAGTCCCTGAAAATAATTATGTCTTTCTTTGTATAAAAAATGAATTGCAATGTGTGAGATTAAGAAAGAGATGGCTGCACCAAGCTTGGTCTTGTGCTCCTTGCAATTAAAAATGATCTTGGTTTCTGCTTTTATTTAGAAGGCTATAGTAATAAGCCTAGGCTTTTATAATGAATGGCTCCAGGTAAACGGCTTGCAAATCTTTAACACCTTTGTTTTGGGCATCTCCAAGCATTTTGCAAACATAAAATTGTCTTTGCAACATTGCTTCTCAGGGAAGGGAAAGATGCCATGGGGATTGCTTCATGCCCAGAGTGGTACAGCTTCTGCTGCACTTGGGCTATAGCAGCTATTTCACAGTGCACTTGGATAACCACAGCTGAGTTTATTGACTCTCTGGGAAGGGAGTGTGGATGGCAAGAATGTCAATGAGCGAGTCTGGTTTTTCACCAAGAGCACTAAGGTTAAAACTTAACTTCCATGTTCTTGAGCTAAGCTTAATTGCAATTGCCCTGTTCTTATACAGTCTTTTTGATGTAAGCATCAGTATATGAACATAAGCTACTTCCTCAGATTCATTTATACCTTTACCTTCCCAATGTGTAGATGGAAAAAGAGAAAGGTGAGAAATTACTTGCTGTCTTGTGGGCTGGACAAGGTACAAAACCTGGGCTGCACCATTCCTTTGCACTTTACTGTTAATGCTGCACTCTGTGCTAGAGATCGATGGGACTGCTCTTGCAGCTACCAAGGTGCAGACAGTGAGAAGGCACTGCTTTGTTCTGAGGCTTTCTTTGAGAAATTATCTGCAGAGACAGGATTTTCCACTGAGAAACCAGCAGTGTCAGTAATTCCGGAGTCAGGTGCTTAAATCAAAACTGCATGGGTCTGCAGGGTGAAGAAAGCCTGAGATAAAATATGTGTGATCCAGGTTTTCTGTTGTTGAAGGGGAGATGGCGCAGTTAGGAGCAGGAGGGAAATGATCTTAACCAGTGCTAAAGGGGAGAAATATGAAGGGGCACAGGTTGGTGAGGATCTTTCACTGACTGACACAAGTGAAATTAAGCATTTCAGCTTTGGACTTCATGATGATTTCAAGTAACAATGTCGTCCTGAAGTTTCCCTAGGAGGTACTGTGTATTCAAGGCTTTGTTCAATATCCTCTAAGTTCTTTCTGCGGTAAACCACAGAAACAAAGATTAATATTGAACCTTCCTTTGTGGTGGCCATGAAAGAAGTACTTTTACCAGAAGTAGTTAGAAAGCGAAATAAGACAGTGCTCACGGTTGCAGAGTTTTACTGAAAAGAGGAAATACGTGAGATAAGCAGCTGAGAAATACTGGGGTCTGAAAAAATCACTTCCACCTTTTGTGTACACAAGACTACAGGTGTAAGTAAACATGGGAAACGTTACCTTTTTAACTGCTTCCACCTTTTGTGTAAGCAATAATGTAGAATGTAAAGGTCTCTATTTCTCTCCATCAGACCCTTTGTAATATATAAGAAGGTATTTATCAGCTTACTACAACTTTCCTGTGTGACATTTGTATAAACAGCCAGAATAATGCTTCAAAGCAACAGCCTTTCTTACCAGGATCCCCAAAGTAATAGGCCCTTGCATTGCTGTCACCCATGAAATATGACAAATCGTAAGAAAACTAGTTAAATATAGGAGACATCCATACTGCTTTTTAAAATGAAAGGCAGTTGGTATTAATTTAACCTGGAAGAAAATGATAAAAGGAGTTCTACTGAGCTTCAAAAATGGGAGAGGTGAGGAAGAGAAGTGATCTCTTAGGTTCAATATTCCTTTTTGGGTGCAAATCTGGCACTGTTGTATAGCCTGTGTGTTTTTTTCTTGAACTAGTTTTAAATATCTAAAGATAGCTATAATGGGACACTGTGGCCTCCCTGCTTTTCGATGTGGCACTTCTGTGTATACAGCTCAACATTACAAGGCCTGTGTTGCAAGATGCTGTTTTACCAGCACAGCAAAATAACTACCCCATCAGCAAAGTCTTTTATACCATTACAGATTCCCAATTATTACAGGTATTTTTCTCCTCCATTGCTTACTAGTTCAAATCCATTCACCTTGAGCTTTGGTTTGCTCTATCTTAATGCAATTAAATGTTTGTGAAAATAAATGTTTAAAAAGAAGGACTAGTGAAGAAGGGGCAGTGAACAACTTCTGGCATGGTGTCAAAAGTTTATGATAGTTATCTTACAGATGAAGAGCGTTTTGCCTGTCCCATTTCTGATGACCCAGAAAGTTTGAGTTTCTATTAGTTTGCAGCTGTAGGCAATAGCCTCCTGCCAGCAGAAGTACAAGTGGTAATAACATCACCATGGTAGAAAAGTAAAAGGAAAAGTTACTTTCAAGGCTAGACTTTTCTGTGTGAAGTCTGTAAATGTAGTTTCCAGGATGTATAGGCTGCCTTATTAGGATCTGAAGTGAAATGAGCACCCAAATACCTATCTGCTTTACAGATACTGGGGCCAAGTTTGTGGTTTCCTATAGGGCCAATTGAGTCATGGCTTCTTTGAAGTGGTTTTTTTTTTCTATTTTTTCATGTGATTTAACTAAAGTAATCATGACTCTACTTAGAGTGCTACTTGTGCTATTTCATGCTCAAATCCAAGTACTCAAGACTTGGCTTTGCACAGACCTGGATAACCTAATCTAAGGTCCTGCTGTCAGTAGGAGGTTGGTCCACATAATTTCCAGAGGTATGTATTTCCACAGTGTGCCACATATGAAAAGGATATTTTAGGAATATTAATGTAGATCCTGGGCTACATTCATGGATGGTTGTCATAGTTATCCAAATCTCTCAGACTTGGCGTTCAAAGCCTTGTTTCAAGCTATAGCATCCGAAGGATGAAATATGATTTTTTGATTTCACCTTTATGGACTGTGTCTTCTACGAGCTCCAGTGGTTTGGGTACTTTACTTCCATTATCTGGCAAGAATTTGGACTGTAAGTGCTGGAAAGTTTATGCTATATGTGAAGTCAGACTTGAACTGCGGGAAGACATAGTTGTAGGACCTACTGGCATTTCACTGTAGTGAGTGCCTAGCATTTAAATCCCTTGGACAGCTTAAGGAATGTGTGCCATTAATGTGAAATGGCCCACAGAGAGCCAAACAACCCACCTCAGAGATATGACCAAGGGTAAGCTTGGGCCAAGCTCCATGAGGCCCTTGTCATGGGTGATTGATGTGCATCACCCTACCTTCGGTCATGGCTTTTAACCAGCTGTCAGAACTTGCTAACTCTGCTTTTAAGTGAATGCTACAATTTCCTCTACTGTCTGTAGCTGATGTCTCATAAATACAAGGTAAGTTAAAAATGAAAAGATTAGTCTCATTTCTGCTGAAGACAGGAACATATTTTATCTTAATTTCTCACCTGCCTTTTAACGAATATATTCCACATGAATATCTAGTTTTCCATCCATCTTTTGCAATCTGTTACCTACTGGGCTCTATGCTGAATTATTAAAAAGGGGCGAAGAAGAAAATGGAACAACTTTCAATTCATTTTGACCTTTTGATTAAACAATATCATCACTTTGCTGTAAAAGATCATAAATGCCAACACCTACAGTTATCCATTTAAGCTTAGATAATCATAAAAGTCTTGATGCCTGAGTGCCTTCAGAAACCTCAGCTATCTTACAAGCTGAAATAACTTCTGCTAATGCTTCATCTTTTATCACATCTACACTTTTGGGTTGTTCTTTTTTTGTTGTCATGCCCAAAACTGCTGTGTTGTTATTAAGGAAGAACAGCTGAGACGGAAAGAAATGTAACTCCAGTTTGGATGGTAAGTGCTGTGCTGGCTCCTGCGGCCTTTTGTTGAGATACAGAAGGTGTGGAGGATACACAAGGTGGGCAGGGAGAGATGGCAAAAGGCATCTTGCTAATCACACGCCTGTGTAAATGACCCACCAGTCTGGAAGTCAGGATTATGAGGTATGTGTGAGTCAGCAGTAGAAGGTGAATGTGACACAATAGTGATGGCTGTGACTGTAGGCACTAGGAACCAGCCCCAGTACAGGGGGTGTTTGGGGAAGGGGCTGCACTGCTGACATCTATTCTGCTGCAGAATTCAGGAATGAACTTTCAAGAAGGGGAAGACCACATCTAAACCCATGAACAAGACAGATCAGAGAGCTGGTATTGTCATGGCTTATACTTTTTTCCCAGAGAGAGAAGTCGGTGATTTGAAAACATAATTTACTTAATCAAAACAACCCAAGACAGTGAATGGCGAAAACTGAGATGGGATCTGGCTTTGTAGGGTGTTCAATGGCCCCAAACGATTACAGGCTTTCTTTCCTTCTTAACAAGAGTTTTATTATCAAATGTTGAAGCCACCAGCATGATTTCTAAGGAGTAAAGCTAGACTTTCATTTGTTTCAAGAGCTATTTTAATTTTTTATGTAGTGTGCCTGTGTATATATATATATATATATATATATATGCACTTGTACTGGAGTAAAATCAGAACAGCTGGTGCTGTGGGATTTCAATATGCTACTACCTGCAATGGAAAAAAAATGGTTTTGCTTTAAATACACATTGAAAAGCTCCTGGTATGTGAGACATTTGTATAGCAAGAAAATATTTGTTGGTTACCTTTAAATTAATATATATATATACTCATGGTTATCAGGACTGGCTAATGTAGGCAATCTTGAGACTGAAGATTACTCTTGCACTATTAATAGTGTTTGCTTTCAATTATTAAGCAGTATCTGAAATGTTGTGATGATTAAATGTGGCCTATCTGGTGTTCTCACATCCTATTATGCTTATGGGAAAGTCACCATGCAGTAACCCAGAGTACAAGATTTGTGTGTGTGTTGGGAGGGAAATATATATATATATATATATATATATATATACACATACACACATATACATGAACAAGATATAATTAGACAAAAGCTGTTCCTTACAATATGGGATTTATTGTATAGAAACTTGAGTAGCTACAGCTGATGCTAATTGACTCTGCAGCCTGAGAATGTGTACAGCATCACACAGTAGTGATGGTGAAGACAGGAGAAATGTGAAATATGGCACAGAAGATTCTACTTCAGCTTGCACCTGCCAAACACAAAAAGCCAAATCTTCAGCTGATGTCAACTAATAGGAATATCTTCCTTCAGAAAAGTGACACGGCTTTACATCAGCCAACAATCTGGCCAGGGACATTACTGACTTAGCATTATGGCCATAGCAGCTGGTGCTGACTTGTTAAGAACAAAGGACCAGATGCCAAAAAGCCCATTAAAAAGAGCTCCTTTGATGTTTCACTTCATCTGGTATAAATTTAAAATGGAGGAGGCTGTCAATTTTCCTTAGTCTAGACGTTTTGTGTCGTTGGGTCTGTGTTACACTGCAGAGTGACCTTTATGTACCATATCAGATACTGAAAAACTGAGGACTCATTCTTTATGGATGTTGAAATCTCAGGGAGGAATTGGCAGCCCTCAGTTACAAGTGACCCTGGAAGGCTGTCCAGCCTTTAAAACAGACCCAGGCCTGTGTGATGGGTGGTAGGAATTGCCTTTTCTTGCCTTGGAGCTTTTCCAATTAATTATTGGAAGGAGATGCCTCCTCCTCTCTGGATGGCCCTGTCATGTCTATGGGGTACCAAGCTTTACTCTCTGTTTCAAGTGCTTGATGCCAGTTCCCCCATAATCTGATTGTGATGAAGGAAGGGGTGATGATGCTCACTGGGTGTAAGAGAAGAAGCAGTGGAGAGGTATTTTTTTACTCCTTTATTTAGAAAACTGTGGGATCCAGAGAAGCAATGTGGCCTTCTGCCCTGTGATATAGAAGCATAAATACTATTGGAGGTCATAGGCAACAGATATAAGCAAGAGGGATAGATGATGCTCAAGGCTGTGTAAGCCAAAGCTGCCTCTAAGCTGATTCTCAGTGACAACACTGGTGATTCAATGGCACTGTGATGTTATGGACTTAGCTGTTCTTTAGCAATTTCTCTGCTGTTTTAGGCAACAAGCAGCCGTGGATTTTTGGGAGGGATGATTGTTTTGCCCTTGGTTTTGTTAGGTTCTTTGGTGGAGGTTTTTGCTTGTTTGTTTTCACTTGTTTAAGGGCATGCCCATAAAATAGTTTGAAGTTGAAGGATCTGCCTTTTGCACATTAAAGGCTCAGTTTTATACTACGGGATGTAGCAATGAACTTAGACTTAGAAATTGTTTCCCTAGGAGACAGAGGGATGTTTTCCCTGTTCATGATGTTATGCACAGCATTTCTATGAGTGAAACTCATAAATTCTAATTATTTTCCCAAAGAGGATCATATTGTCTGTTGAAGATCAAAATTAAAGTTCAGCTCTCTCTGTTTTGCTATGTGAAATTTAAGGGGTTTATTTTTCTACTGTTTTCCATCTTGTTCAGGGTGGACACTTCTATCTTGAGCTGTCAGAGCTGGTAAAAATGTGAGACAATTTAAAGTGAAAGACTCTGGAGGGGACAAGTCACTCGTTAGCACTCAGGGCAAGCAGTGGACAACTGAATGCTAGAATCATTAATGATTAAGAGAAAGAGATGGGCTGTGTGGAGTCAGTGACTGCATTATGCCACTGGAGGAAAGAGCCTCATTTTCCCCTTATTCACACTTGGTTTAAAGTAGGAGCAACAGTTCTGCAGTCTGAGTACTTGGCTCAGTCTTGCTGCGGTAAATTATCAGAAAGAACTGAACAAGTAGGTGTCTTGGACATGATGAGAATACCAAGTGGTTGATACGTTTCTTGCCCTGCAAATCACTATTTAAATGTTCTGAATCATCCTGAACTTTTTCTTCTTTTAAAGCCACACTGCATCCAATTACTCCTTGAGTCCCTGCAATAGTGCCTGGTAGCTTCTAGTATGACATCCTTGAAATGCAGCCATGGGTGTCTGAGATTTTTAGTAAGTGAATATAACAAAGAATGTCTCAAAAGTGTAGCTGCAAACTGCAAAGTATTTTCAATAACCCACTTCCATGGTTCATAACAATGCAAACAGAGATCCCATCAGTCTAAGAACCAGTTATCTGGAAGTGTTGCGTTTGTTAAAGACACAGCTTTGGTGTCACATGGCCAAAAAGGCATGACAAAAAAAACCAATGATGACTCGAGGCATGAGTCTAAAACCTAAGATTGATTGTCTCCAATGAGAAAATAATTATAGAATCATGGAACGGTTTGGGTTGGAAAGAGCCTTGAAGCTCATCCTGTTCCAACCCCCTGCCACAGGCAGAGACACCTTCCACTACAGCAGGATGCTCCAAGCCCCCTCCAACCTGGCCTTGAACACTGCCAGGGATGGGGCATTCACAATTACCAGGTGCTTGATCAGCTCCAAATTATGAAAGACTTAATGAAAAGGGAATACTTTCTCCTTTCGTCTCATCCCAGCACATAGGAAGAAAAGGGGGAAAATGTTAGCAAAACACCCAAATGCTCTTGTCCACCAGCTGGGTATTGGGAACTGACTAGTGCAAAGCAGTCGAATCACATAATGTGGGTGGATTACTTCCTGACCACTGAAATATTCTGCAGCAGTAACACACTCTCATGATTCAGAGTGTAAGATGATCTCCTGCAGGTGCCACACAGGAGCGTTTCCTTTTTGCTGGTGCAGTCATTGCAAATTACATCCTTGCTCCACCAAAGTCCTCCGCGTGCAGTCAGAGTCAGTGCATCACATCCCATCCCGAGCAGCACGTCGCTACCCTATAGCTCCCAGAAATTACTTAACACCAAGAGAGAAGATTGATCAATTATTTGCAAAGTGTTTTGAGACGATGAGTTGGCAGTCACCACAGAGATATTTAGTGTGAGGTGCTGTTGATTAGCTGCCTTACGGGATCATTTGCTCTGGAGCCAAGTGTTGGACTACACTAATTTTGCTAAAAGCCTTCTGTAAACAAGCTGTTTCTTGATATCAAGAGGCTTTTCCTACTTTGGGCTGATTATATGTTGAAGATTAATAGCTTTTATGTCCACTTGATAAGCTTTCTCTTTTCAATGATTGCAACTTTCTAGAGTCAAATATTAGCTTTTGCAAAGAGAAAGCATCTTTCTTTTGAGAACTGTGTCCACAGCTGCCAGTGGCAATTTAAAAACCAAAAAGAGAGAGCTACAAGTAGCACAACCTTTTTTGTTAGAGATGACTTTTTAATCTAAACTTTTAGCTTGAGTTGTTATTGATATAGCTGAGAGAATTAAGCCTTGCCCCCACCAGGCAGAGCTGTTTGAAGAAGCATTAGTATAGGTACAATGACATGTTCATCAGGAGAAGCAGCCTGGCTGATTGTCTCAGTTCAAGCTTGCAGAATTGCCTTGGCTTTGTGTCTTAAGAAATAGAATGGAGCAATTGAACAAACTGGGAATGGAGCTGAGGACATGGCCCAACCCCAGGTTTTTATTGAAAAGTAAATCCAAGAACTCTTTAAGCATCACATTTTGAATTGGGAGCATGGGCAGAGCTGCATTACTGTCAGGATTTCTTGCAATTGGAATAGTTTCCATGGATGCTAATGCTGAAGAGCAGCTAACACTGTCTCTTGCAAAAGAGCCATTTGACAAGCATCAGAAGGCAGCTAGGGACAAAGGTCTTGTTGCTGATCAGCAGAAATGCTGGTAAAAACACCTGAATTTTGTAGCACTCCTTGCCAGCTGCAGCTTGTGCACTGATTAAAAGTGATGCCTTTTCCTTGGCAGTGATCTGAACAATAAATTATCCATCCTATCTTCCATCCCTTGACAAACACTGAAATAATAATATTGTCATTGTCCTCTATGTTCCCATTATTCTGTATTACGAGGCTGTTGAGGTGATGGGGTCTGTTTACTTATATCTAAGATCAGGTGACTTAGCTGTGTTAATGCTTGATTCACTATAGGGATTGAGTCATCAGTCTTTGTCATCAGGAGGTTGGAGTCTTGGTTTTGGGTTACAGATTGCTGCTTGAGGCATGTGTGGGCTCTGCACAGCCTACACCTACATATCCCTAAGCCTAAATCTTGAAGAAGGCACAGAAGGCATAGTTTGTATAGGCTAAGAAAGTTGAGGCTGTTCAGCCTGGAGAAGAGAATCAGTGTTGGAGACCTCAGAGCAGCCTTCCAGTATCTGAAGGGGGCTACAAGGATGCTAGAAAGGGGCTCTTCATCAGAGACTGGAGAGATGGGACAAGGGGCGATGGGTTAAAACTGGAACAGGGGAGACTGAGCTGAGCTCTTAGGCAGAAGCTCTTCCCTGTGAGGGTGCTGAGGCGCTGGCACAGGGTGCC
>JBCJKH010032852.1:0-18785 GCA_039877255.1 Loriculus beryllinus
TGGTGGGGAAATAGATAATGTTCCTCCAAGAGGAAAACACAGTCAGTCTCATTCCCTGAGCAATTCCTAACCTCAAGTTAAGCTTTAAAAGGCATGATTCTCCTAGATGAAGACTTATAAAAGGTCTTTAACTTGCAAGCCCAAAATCCAGGATCTAACTCATGTTATCTTTGACCTAAATTGTTTATTAATATCTGTCAAGGACATATCTGAGAGCTTTTTTGAAAGTTTATTTAATCCTGGCTTCCAGAATTTATTGTTCAGCAATTTAATTGTCCAGATGCTGAAATCAGTTCTTATGTAGGGGAGAAGGTTTTCAACATCAACTAACTAGGTTGTACAGGTTGAAATGAGGTTAATTAGTAACTGACTCTAATCCTATTAATTGAAACTCACAGCTGTCATGACTTTGTAGAGACAGAGCCTTTCAAAGCTTGTTTAATATTGAAGGATTTATATTAAAACCTGTTGTTTAATTTTCCATTTGGTCTTTCTTATGCATTTTCATATACAGTATAGATTTAACTTTTGACCTTTTGAAATACATTTGTGTTACATCTGACTTTTATGACCAAGCTCAATTTTTTTTTTATCAGTACACTGACAGCTATCAACTCTCAATCTCAAAAAAAGCAGGTAGAATCAGTTTATTTAAAAAGAGAACAAAAGTAGAAGAGTATACTTAGTTGTCATAAGAGTACAACATTTGCTCCTATAACTTAGGGTAGAAGTTTTCATTGAATGTAAAGAAGTATTTTGTTTGGCTCATATCTGTAAACTTTTCTAGTACTTGACTAAAGGGTAATACATTTGGATTGAAAAAACACCATCCTTTCATATCCTCCTCCAAAGAACTTTAATTTCTCTCTTTAATTTGGCTCATCGCATATAAAGTGCTAAAGATCATCACTGACATGAAAAAAAAGTCTCCTGGTTTTCCTTGAAATGTGACATAAAGACGCTCATTCTATCATAGTGCCTTCAGAAAGCTGCCAATGTGAGCAAACAGGGAAAGGAGTAGCAGGTAATCAAGGTGGTGTGAAAATTCTGGAGCAAAGCAAATCTACTTTCAGGGTCTGTTCTTTCAAAAGAGGATAAGAACTATGATACTGATATATGCTTCCTATAGTATTGTATTCTACTCAACTGTCATATTAAATCTTGCTATTTCAATTTTGATCTTGCTAAATACTACGTTTAAATATACATTATATTGAGGAATTGCATTATAGCTGATACATGCATCCTTCTGGTTTACATTCGCACAGCTTTTTTTTCCTTGATTTTGTACTCACACATCTTATTTTGTCCTTACATAATTTACAAAGATCAGTTAGTTCTAGTTTTGAGGAAAATATATGTACAAACACAATACTCTCCTCAATGTCAGGTCAGTGTTCTGAAACCGTGTACAACCTTAAACACTTCCACTCTTTTCTTAGTGTGCACACGCTTTAAATACTTGCAGGCTGTTATCATTACTCTCCCCTTGCATTATTAGCTGCCATTTGGCTAAGCAGAACATGTTTTAATCTTTCCTCATAAATCAAACTCTCCAGACCCTTAATCATTTATGTTACTGTTATCTGAATTCCTTCAAAACTTGTTGACATCTTCGTGGTACTGGAGAGGATAAAACTACACGCTGCACTCAAGAAGGGATTCATTTGTGTCAAATAGAGTATATCTGATTGTTCTTTATGGAAATACTGAGAATGTAAATAATATTTTTTTCTTCTAATATGCAGGTGAGCAAGATAGTTAATATTATGATTAAAGCATCAGGAATAGTTAAAGAAGAAATGCCATGCATTTTACCATACTTTTCAGTCAAACATTTATATATTGTGATATTTTAAATCTATTTTTAAATATTGCTTTTAAAATTATTACTTTAACCTGTCAGTCTCAGATGTGAGCTTTCTCTTCTTGTTTGTTTGCTTCTTTAACTTATTTGTGGAGTGTTTTATTCCCATCTTCCATTTACCATATTTTTCCTGGGAATTTCTGCATCATCTACTCATAACATATAATCTTTCCATTATTTCACCAGCTCTTTAATTGTTTCCCTCACCCCTTCTTTTATGAAGTACTTAAAGAAACATTTTTACTTACTTTGTTCTAGTGTACATAAAGATTTGTGAGTAGATTTTCTATTTATGTGTTGCTGTTGCTATTTTAGATATTCACATTTTTTTGAGGCATAATTTTGATTATTCCAGAGCCATTAACATCTTGCATTGGACCTGAGTGCACAACTTGTGTTTCCTATTTTCTTAAAGAACTGTATGAATTCAGTATTTTAAGGATGTCTCTGAAAACTTTAAGTTCACAGAAAATAAACGGTTTCAAGTTCTCCTATGTAACCCACTTCATCACTTAGATATCTTTTTAACAAATGCCCACAGTACTTTCAGACTGAAGAAGACCACAGCAGGCAATCTTAATTTCAGACCCAATTCAATGGGAATGCCAACATATATCTCTTACTTTTCAAAATAATTACTTGATTTGACAGTAAAACAATACTACACCAGATCCAGAGCTACAGCAAAACACAGGTCAGGGTGCCAGCCCTGCAAACACAGCATAAGGTTCACATTTTCACCTTCCTTTTGAGTCTATGAAGTGCACAGTTTGCTAAACATATAATGATGGAATGCCCTCCTAAAATGATTTAGAGGAACTCGACATCTAGTAACTAGTCTCAGGTCCTAAAAGATAGAAAGAGTACTGCTGTATCCTGCCAGCCTCCTGGTCCCAAAACCAGCTAGTACAAACTCACTGTTCTTCCTAGCCAGTCCTTGATGCCAGTGTTGTAACCTTGACTCTAATTAACGATTTTCCATGCTCTATAGTGATGCTCCAGAGGGCAGATATGCCATGTCTAAAACCAGCTGCCAGCAGGAACAACAAAGTGCATGCAGAAGCAATTTTGGCTGATTAGCTGTGAAGTAAATCAAGTAAAGATATGAAGAAATACAATTCCTAGAATAGCAAACCAGAGTGCCTCATTCAAACCTAATTTAGTAGCATTGCTAACTTCATGGAGTAAATATGAAACATTAACATCTAAAAATAACTAGCTGGAGTTTTAGATTTCCTATGTAAATGTTTAAGGTATGCTGTGCACATTTGTTATTCACAAAGGCTTTATTATGGATAACAGAATGTATCTTTCAGTTATGATGACTGCTTTAATCTTCAAGATAATTACACTTGACACTCTCCACAAAGTTTTACTTTCATCTGTGATACATTAAGCTTACAAAAGGTGAAATGAAATATTAGATTCTTTATCTCTTAAAGATCGGGCATTAGAACTTGTAACCAACAGTTACTGCAAGACTTCAGTTGAAATAGAAAACTTCAGAAGGTATGCTACAAAACAACATGCAACACTTAAGGGAGTATCACAGTTTTTTCTTTTATATATATATATATATACATATATATATATATAAGTGTAGCCAATATCCTGAAGAAAAAAGAAATAATAATCTGTTTTGTGCAAAGACAGTTATGTTTATTCCACTCCATTAAAGCAGGACATAAGGAAAGCTCTCACTAGCTATGTGATAGTTGAATTTAAGTTGCCAAATGGAGGAATGCAGTTAAAACTACAGTAGATACATTTGTTCCCTCTTCCCCTTACATCTCTCCCTCTGTTCCCGCCTCTGCTTCTCAAAGCTGTGTATATGAGTCTTCCTTCTGACCCTGGCATAACTTTCTCATTCTGTATTACGTTTGATGAAGGACCCTTTTGTGAGGATGAAGTAGTGGGGTCAGTAAAAGCCCAGGTGAGGCAGGTTCTCTCATTCATGCAACTTGCTGTAGGGCTAGCAGTATCCCAGGCCTGTGTTTGCAAAGACCTCCCAGGCTGTACATATCCTAGGTGAGCTGTTGGTCACTAGTGTTCAATGCTGCAGAACTGCTGTGAAATAGTTTCTCAGAGGCTTGCCAATGGCTAAAACAAAAGGACTTTCAGAAAACAAATATGTCTAAAAAAGAGCAAATTCAAGTACGAAGTAATTATCAAGTATTTAAGGAAAACTTGCTAAAATTTTTCAACATCAGGAAGATTGCATATCCTTTCATTCCTTTTCCCCAACGAACTGGGTTTAAAATGAACATGTAAATAAAGCTCCTCAATGAAGTTATGTCACAGACAACTCCCGAAGAAACAGTTAGAGCATGGCAGATCCCAGAAACTGAAACCTGGAGACTGAGGAAGTTAAGCAATCTTAAAAATAAATCCCCAATCTAACCATGCCAATAAACATTTGCACAAAAATGGAGGAAGAGGTTACCATTCACAAACTGTCCAGCAGTGCTTTAATTAGTGAAATCTAGAAATCTATTGAGGATTTGTTCCAATACCTATCCAAAAGTTTAGCTTCAGTTTGGATACTACCTCCTATGTCATTGTTTCCTTTGAAAATTCCAGGTTTTCTCCTGTTTTCTCTGCTACTGAGGCCACAAACCAGAAATTCAGGGAGGGTTATAGCCCACTTGTCTTCACCATGACAAACCAACCTTCTGTAGAGATTGCGTTTCACAGTGTTGCAATAGCAGCAACAGGAATGAGGTGGGAGGACGATAGCTCAGACTCTTTACATCACTTAATAAAACACATATTACACAGGGCAGTACTAATGAAGACGACTTACATGAGCCCCCTAAACTCCACTAAATCTTCTTAGGAATGAGCTTTTTCCATCTTACCCTGCAAACGCTGGGGCTTTTTCTTTGGTTTAAAATTTCTTGCTGCTCTTTGATCTCTGTTCAGAATGATCTCAGTCTGTACTCTGAATTATCTCCCTGCTCACCCTCTGACTTAGATGAGTCCGGCTCACTCATCTCTTCACACTCCCATTCTGCTCATTGCTCTGTACACAGACACCAGCCAGACACTGCTAGATTATTTTAAACTCATTGAATCATGTTTTACAACAAAATTGATTTTATTCACAATTAGTGTTCATGTTGGCCATTGCAGCTGAGCTCAAAGACTTTGTTGCTGTAACACTATTAATATTGTGCCATTTTGTACAAGAGATGTCTGAAGAAGAAGATTAAGGAATCTTAGTATGACTGGGTAAGCATGAACAGGAGAGAGAAAGAGAGAGTGGGAAAGAATAAAAACAAAACAAGGAAGGAAAATTGCTAACTATGAAATAAGTTTATAGAGACAGAATTTGAATAGGGAGTAATGATAAGGAATTGCTTGTTTGGGAAATGTTGGGATGTTTGTTTTGGTTTGGTTTGTTGGTTTGTTTTTTTTTTCTGGGATCTACAATTTTCTATAATTACCACTTTACATACAGCCACATTTGTATTTCCATTGTAAAAACCGACCTTAGGCCATGGATTTTATTCTATGAAGTTTTATTTGTTCTGCCTTAATCCCACTGATAGGACCACTCAAACTGTAATGTAGTACTCACCTGACAAAAAGGTATCTCATTATGGGCCTTTAGCAGATCAGGTCACTGCAAAGTTAGAAGAAACAATGCTGCTTAATACTATTTTGCTGTAGTAAAGCATAAAACATGGTTAATGCTGAAAATTAATCTTAGTTCACAGCCTACTGCCATCAACTATTCTATATGAAAGAGATATAACAGAAAATTCTACAGCTCAAGAAAGGTATTTGGAAGTGTTTGGACACCCCTACAGATTAATACTTCCATAAACTTCTCTAAGTAGGTGCCTCACATATGGCTAAATAGAATGAAGATTTAGCACTTTATTTATCAATTGAATTTTAAACTATGGCACCAATGTTCAACAATGTCCCATTTTTCTCATTAACATGTAGTATTTCAGAAAACAGTTGGCAGCTTGAGTAAGACTGGATTTTCTAATAATGTAAAGATAGTTTATAACCAGTTACATTAAAAGAACATTCTAATATGGAACTTACATGTACACTTAATATGTACAACTTAAACTGGAAGTGTGTCTTCTATCATATTATTCAGTTACTTCTTACTAATTTTTTATTTACGGCTGTGCTTAGACATGTTTTTTGCTTTCCCGTGCTGGTTTCTTTAGTATTTTTGGAGCACAAAGTGATAGTGAGACAGCAGTTCAGAAACAACCAGATAAGCTTACACTTTGAAGTACACAGAGTTCCAGTGTTAGCTGTGGGCTACTTGCAAAGCAGGGCCATAATGACATCATGAAGTTTGCTAAATATTGTTAATGTTCATTTGACGTCATGTTTAATTTGAAACTCATAAATGTATCATAGATGTCTACTCTGTTTATATAAACCCATTAGCACATATTTATCATGACAAAAGGCATTAAGGTAGAATTCTTCAATGTGTAGACACTGAAAAGTCCATGAAAGCAACAACAGTCATTGTGGCCTGCATCATGGCCTGCTGCTAGGGAAGGTGGATTTTATTCATTTTCTTTGAAATTACTTCCCCACACCTCTGCTAGCATAGGGAAACAGACAGTGCATGGACAGCAGCCCATATACTCTTCCCATCTGTGGAGGATGCTCAGGAAAATTTGTCTGTAAAATGGTCTACCATCTCTTCTCCAGATAGATTGCATCCATTTAGCTCCTAGGCTGTTCAAAGGTTGACTACAGGGTGTTGACATGTGTCAGGGTACACTTTTCTGAGAGCAAAATATGCTGGTACAATAGTAACAAGGAGTGTTCTTCATTCTCATAATCAGCATCCTTGCACCAACCACCACCTGAGCTTTTTTAATTATCTTATGTGCAGCTTCTGTTGAGATCAGCATGCAGAACAGGTCCAGTCTCTTTTGCCCAGCACAGCAGTGCTCCCACTGGCACAAAATACTCACAAGCCCTTTCCACCCCAGCAGAGGGGAATGAAAGAAGCAATATAGAGGAGAGAAGCCAATCACAGGAACCAGAGGTCAGATGATGGAAAAGGACATAACTGGGACAGGGATGGGGAGAAAACTGTACGAAGCATGATGGAGCAGTGTTTAGAAGGCAGAGAGAGCAGCAGGAAGGAACAGAAAATAAGGGAATTTGGAAAGGACTAAAAAATGGAGAGAAGAGGGCATCATACAGAAATCAGCAGACAAATCTAGCATATGGGCTGGGAAGACTCGCAACCTGTTCTATACTTTTTTCCATCACTTCATTTTATCATGTAGTGACACTTGACAGAGAAGCAATTCTAATGTTCTCCCTCAATACCACCTAAGTAGAAGGCCAAAACACAGAAAGAGAAAATACTCTTCACTATAACCCATATCCTGCCTGTCTTCCAAGTCTGGAGGTCTGGGCTTCTATAGCGTGCTAATTTTCACTCCTAGTAAAAGAAATTAGAAAATAATGTCCATCTGAAATTTTTATTCTCAATTTGGAAGAAAAAAGAAAAACTTGTCCTGGAAAGATTGTTTCATTAAAGTGTCTCTTTGGAAATATCAGTGTTACATACCCATCCTCCTTCCTCCCATCATGGGAGGAAGGAAATGAGGATGGCAGAGTGTGGCTGCCACTCTAAGACCACTGCTTCCAGGGCTGCTAAGAGGCATGGGGAAAGCTGAGCACTAGAAAGTAGCCCATGGGATGGCAAATTGCACAGTTGTGTTTCACCCTTACCCCCTGAGTATTTCTACCTTATCTGTTTGAACAACAGAGTTTGTGTTTTTTAAAAACCAAATTAAATTGAATAAAGAAGAGGCTTTGTCATATCAAGCATTTTGTTGGGATTTGTCAAGATTCTATTGAAACTTTAGTTTCAAGAAAGTGCATTTTATTTGCCCATCTTTCTGTAGGAATTTCTCTAAATCTTTACAGTCTGCTCTGATTGGTAGTTACTTCTTGTCTGAAGACCTGATATGTATCAGATTTCTCAGATACTGCAGATGTTGCAGTACCAGATTTTCTTTTGGAAAGCAACACATGTAGAAGCCAAAATTCAAAGGGCTCCTTTCCCAGACTGGTATCCTCCATTTGGAGACATCTGCTGAGAGATGAAACAGTGTACTCAGCAGGCATTTTTAATTAGACCTAAACTTTTGGTTCTGAATCATTCTTTTATTTGTGAAACTTTTGGAGAGTCATGGCATTACCTTTCTGTTTCTGTAACAAGAGGAAAGATGATTGTGTGCATCAGATCAGGCAAGCTGCATAGACCACCCAATGAAGACTGAATTTGCCATGCTATTAGTCACAGCCCGTATGGAAGTCACAGCAAAAGTCAAACTGGCAGCATGTTAAAAAAATGATGTGTTTCTGACTGGTTATGCATCTTTTGAATGCATGCATCCTTCCAGATTCAAGGGGACAGAATCATATAGATGAACCAGAGATAAACATAAGAATTCGCACATTCATAAACACTCAGAAGGAAAGCTGATGCATTTTGAGGAAGCCTGAAGAGAATGAGTCTTGCATAACTGTTTACTTCCTAGGACCAGGACGTTGCTAGAACTAAAAATGAGATCACGATTCCCATCCATCCCAGGACTTGATACATTCTGACTGCTCTGTTCCTTAAAGAGGAAAAGAGATCTTTAATGTTATCTTTGCAGACTGAGGTATGGATAGAATCACTAAAGGACAGAAAACAGATATGTTTGGCAAGCTTAGATCCTTCAGCTTGAACTGCTGAGGGGTGGTAAGGTTATAAGGAATTAGCTCCTGCCTTCCTCAGCTGATTTAAGAACGATGAGCGGCACTTTACAAGTAGATCCAGCCTTAAGAGGAAGGCTGGAGAGGACCAGCTTCACTTGTGTTAACAAGGCATTTCTATAAATATTCCTGAACAGAGAAGTGGGAGCAGTCAGTGGCTGCAGTCCAGAGGCAGGCTAGGCATGGGCAACAGGAAAGACGCTGTCCTGAGAGCAGCGGTGGCTGGGCCAGGAGGACAGGGCTCGGCCTGGCTCCAGGCTGGCTGGGCGGGCAAGTAGGGATCTGGCCCCTATAAATATTTGCTTCTGGAATTCCAGAAAGACTCTTCCCTGGGCATGCATGCTGCTCTGCACGTGTGCACGGACACCTCTTTCCTGAGGGTATACTCATGTCACCTTTCTCCCTGAACGCTGGCTGCTGCATTCCACTCTTGTCAGCAGCAGACCCCTCTCCTTCAGATTCCCATCATATTTTTAGTCCAGCACACATTTTTGTTGACCTATCCAGTTTACCTTTTGAGCATAAAAATTTCTTTGGGTTTTTTTTTTTAATCTCAGCCAATGAGCAGAATATACTGAATAAAGTAAAATGATTCTGGAAGACAGCTGGAGTACTGACTGCGCTATGACTATGATAACTATGAATATTATTCAAATATAAAACCTGTGCCTGCTGGTGATCTTCCCTAAGTTTCCAGACATATTGAAACCAAAAGATAGAGCTACATAATAAATTTTACCCAGATGCTGGTTGGGAGGTTAAGACTTTGCTTATTTCTGCATGGATCTTGCTGTAGTCCCTGTATACTGCTAAATGGATTGTAGACGTAAGGGTGCATAAGCCATTTCACAGCTGAAGAAAGGTGTTTGCTTTGGGGATATTTTCCAGTAGATTTTCAAAAAGAGCAGCACAACATTTTGCCATTTTCTTTGAAAACATTTTCTTTGCCAGTCCATAAATCTCACCATTAAAACTTTTTTTCTTTTCATGTCATTCACAGACCTTTAGTTTAACTGGTTTAGCACCTTTTCTCATAAATTCATCTAATGAATTCATGTTGACTGACATCAGGGTTTCACCAGATGAGGTCTGTACACGTGTATGCAGAACCATTGGCATCCTTTTCCAGTTCACACTGTGATCATGAGTTTAACAGAGAAATGGAGGAAGCTTTTCCATATACGCAATCTGAAGGTAACTGCAGGCATGCAGCTTGGGTAGATGTCTCCCTACAAACAACTACACCTGAAAGAGGGTAGCGAATATGTCTGACCTGAAAGGGAAAATATCACTATATCAGCAGGTATCATTTGATCAATAACATTTCTCCAGCACAGAGCTGTGTCTGTGAATGCAGAAGGAGCTTGTAAGGCTCTCAACACAAGTATCAGATAATGGCACGGCTGCTGGGGCAGCTTGGCAGCTTTTCCTTGAACACATGGGTGTTTCGCAGCACAGAACTGAGCCGCTGCCATCATGGCCCTGCTGCCACCAGCTTTCAGTATCCCAGCACACTGGATTTTGTGGATGCCTTTTCTACGTCTTTTAGGTATTGAGAGGTCCAGATCAAAACTGAGCACGTTGGTGTACAAGGGGCATCATTTAAATAATCCAAGAATAGAAACTGAAGTGCAGCTGTGCTCTGAAGCCTCCTTTTATATGTTTTAAAAATCATTTTATACTTTTATATTGTATGGCAAACTCTTATTTTATGACCACAGTGAATGGCATGCATCTCAAATTTCTCTGATTGTATGTTTGCTTTTAACTGTCTTCCCCATTAAATCTCTCAGTCTACACTTTTCTGAAATTAATGTCCTTTTATCTCCTATCCATGTTTCTGGCCTACCTATAACTGTTTTCCCGTTCATGGTCCAGCAAGCATTTTCTGACATTTCATTAAATTCTTTACACAGTCTTACTCTATTACACAGTCTTACTCTATATGTTGTAATATCAGACAAGCAGACTCCCTTAGCCTTCCTCATTTGCTTTGCTGCAGTTTATCTTTACTTATCCTTTGCCCTTTGTTGGGTCATTCTGACATTTTTCAGCTGTATAGTTGAACTGGTTGCACCAACTGTTTTAAATATTTTGAGCTGTAACATGTCTGTATGTGTGACAGAACCCACAGTAATTCTCAAAGAATTAAACCTTGATCAGCAGTATATATATTGCTCTTTTTATTTTTAAATTTTAAAATGTTGGTTTAGCTGCTAAAATAAGTGGGTTTATTGACATTTTAGCCTAGAACAGGTGTATGCTTTTAAAAAGGATCTCCTTATATTACCCTCTGGTTCATAGCTCCGAGCAGCCTTGGAGCATATGAACTGGATGGCTTTCAGTTGAAAATAAGTCAGAAAATGCAGCTTGGTAGTGCATTAGTGATCTCCAAACCGGGGAGAGGATTCATTCAGTTCATGAGACCCAGGCTGAACTAATTAAAAGTTCAATTTTGAGATGTGTCAGAACCTTGGTAACATTTATTTTGCTGCACAAATCCACTCTTTCTGGGTTGTATTGTTGGTAACATACATGGAGCAACTGGTAGTTAAAAATCTGCTGCAACTTCCCTCTCCCTTGATGCCTTCTGTTCTCCTCTGTCAGAGGTACTCAGCTGAAATATGGAGGTATACACATTCAGTTTCAAATTTAGGTATTGCTTACTGCATTCTCATTTTAAAATGAATCAGTGCTCTTCTAATCTGGTAACTAATAGAAGCAACGGCATAGATCACCTGAACAGGGTGTATGTGCTTCAAAGTAGGTAGGTTATGCTATGGTCATCATGTCAGCATTTACCTATCTAAACGTAATTGCTTGTGCCACAAATAAGTTTTGCCCAATTAATTAAAAAAACCTCCACCTAAACCCAACACACATTTCCAGAGTGTGCCGTCATATTGAATTTCTTGAGAGAGTTGGCTGCTGCTTTCTCCATCTGGCGTCACAAAGTAGAAGGGCTGTAATGAGGAAAGTAACTGCAAACTGTAGAGATCCTTTGCTGCTCGTGGTTTTGTTCAAAATTATACACAGGACATTAGTGTTTGCAGATGCTCTATAAAAGACAAAGGCCTAGATGGGAAGAAATTATGATCTGCATTAAATAGATGCTGATCCAATTCTTCCCTCAGTTACACCATTGCAAAGCCTGTAAATTTCATTGTTGGAATGAGATCATGGTTTGTCTTAAAGGAAATGAGAACTGGTGAAAACTAAGGGAACTGTGAAAAAAAAATCAACAAATAAGAAAGTGTGATATAAACTATCTAGAATAACAAAAAAGAAAAACTGTTTTGTTCTTAGGAAGGAATTCAAAGGGAGTAGAAAACCACATGCTGAAACTTGTGATTCTGTAATTTGATCTATGTGCCAACCTTGTGAGGTCAATCAATCAATTTTAATGATAACATAATACTTCTCAAGAAAATAATGGTATCTGACTTTAACAACAGTATTTGCTGTGAAAATGAATGACTCAACCTTGAATTAACATGAAGACAACTTTATTCAACTGTTCTTGCTTTCCCTGGTAACAAAGGAGATCAGGTTTTTAGGCTGGGATCTCTCACCTCTTCACACATTACCATACATAATAGTAAAAGGGAAAATTTAATCTCAGCTACCCCTTTATTCCTCCCTCTCTCCCTCAGGGAAGGCACAGGACACAGTAATCAATTAAAAAGGTCAAAATAAGCAAGGTCAAATGGCTTCATTTACTGCAACTATTAATCTCAGTTACATGCATAAACTTTTTACATATGGGACCTTATCTTTCAGCAAAGATGTGAGGCCTAGTTCACTCTCCTTTTTTTGTTTTGGTCTCCCATTTCCCTCTCATTTTTGTATTTTCCTCCCTTTCTTGCTGCATTGGCATGAAGAACTACATACAGGGAACTCGGAGTCAGGCCCTATTCTGTGCCACAGACAGGATGATATGCAAGAAAAATACAGTAATGAAATAAAAGACCTGAACTGCAGAGGCTTAAAATTACTTTATCTCTTTTCTATTTCTTACCTTTTTCATGTCAAAACATAAAAGATTACCTGAAATATCAGTTAAGCAGGGAAATATTATCCTAATAAATGAGCATGCAAGTATTCGCCTGGTAAGTTATTTGATTAAACAGGAAGCTAGAATCCTATAGATATCCACAAATAAAGCCCCAAATCTAAATGACTGTATCGTTAGCTCATTTGTAAACTGTTCCAGATGTAAGATTTTGGCAGCTTTCCAGTAGGCTGGCTGCAGTCTGAGCTTTCCTGCATCCGCAGTGAGAACTGCAATGCCTGACTCTTGAAGGAAAAGCTCCACAGGGCTCATGACAAATTATATAAAGTAACAACCTGCCTGCCTGGCGAAGAGAAATTAAGACAGATCCCTGGGCAAAGAATGCCCTTTTGCTGGGGCCTAAGCTACAGCCGATTGACTCCGGATGTGTGATCGATCTGCATTATGCACCACCCAGTGAAAGCCCCTCTGAGAAGATCATTTAGTGATCATATCAGGGACTCCACTGCTAGAGCCTTGGATGTTATCTGGAAAAACACGAGAGACAGACGACTGGCAGGTGAGAAAGGATATTACATAATTATATTTTAAGATTCAGAAGGCACCATAATTAACAATGCTGATTAGTGGTATCATTTGCATAACGCACTGCTATCGCCTCTAAGTATTTCTCCAGCCTTTTGTTTCTGTGTCATGTTACTTCAGTGCTAAGCCTGTGCTGGGGCTGTGTGTGCTCCTTTAACGAGATGACATAAGAATCAGTTAGAAGAAAAGGAGCAAAAAGGTGCAAACTCCTCAGACTGAAGTGTGCTGAAGCATTTTATTTTGCTGTTAGGTCAGACCCTGTGCTTTACTGCCTTGATGTGCTTCAGTGAGTTGTGTTACGGAGTGTTTTGCAGCCAAGGAGTGTGTCAGTTGGAATATCTGGGCTGTGCACTGAGCAATTACTGGTATTTCCTCTGGCAAGGATTTCAGTGCTGTGAGTTCCAAGTGAGTGTCAGGTATGCCAGAGCTATGCTTCTGAGATATAAATTACCAGCCAACTATATGGTTGCAGTTCATATTTTTATTTTGACTTGCAAATACTCAAAACCTCCATGCAAACCATAATAGAGGACTGGACAATGTAATTTAGTTTGCTTTGTTTTCCTCATCTGTTATTGTCTGTTAGATTGAATGCTTCTTGTTCACCCTGCTGGGGTTGTTACTGTCATTATTGCAGCATATAGGGGTTTTAGAAAAGGCAGCAGAAATTCACAGTGGGTGTGACTTGTCAGAGGGATCGCTTTGGTTTGTTTGTATACAGTGGGGGTGGCTTATCCGAGGGGAGGAGAAATGTGAATAATGATAAGATCAGAGCTGAGATAGATGACCAAGAGGCAGACCGTATGACTCACTAATGTAAACTGAACTTTCACATCATTCTCCTGCATTTATGTTTTGGAGAAATAAGAGCAGCTAAGTGCTCAACAGACATTTGTGATGGTGCACCAATTCCAAAGCTGGTTACATCAGGTAATCAGGGAGTGAGTTATCACAGCCTATAAAGACACACAGGGGCAAAAACCTGTTTTAAATTAGAGCAGCTCATAAAAACCTTGTTCTGTCGACTGTGTTAGTGGCTGGATCAATTCTGTGCCTGTTTGCATGGATGTCAAAGGACAGTGAGTTCCCTAGGCAGATAACCTCATCTTTGCCACTGTTTTACAGTAAAGCTCCATCACATTTATTTTAATGCTCAGCACTTAGTCACAAACATGGCAGTGTTATGAAAGTGCTGGACATCAACCTCTCTTCCATGGCAAACTGAACCAGGCAGACGGCCCATTTAATCTCTCAGAGGTATGTTAGAAAACTGTACTTCTTTGGTCACTTAAAGACTGCAGGGCATGGAACAGCAGTCACAGTGCAGGTCCTGATCTTCAGGACATTGCTGAAACT
Source organism: Loriculus beryllinus (assembly GCA_039877255.1). Taxonomy (NCBI): domain Eukaryota; kingdom Metazoa; phylum Chordata; class Aves; order Psittaciformes; family Psittacidae; genus Loriculus; species Loriculus beryllinus. Next base: position 14,589 of record JBCJKH010032852.1, read on the forward strand.
CCACTGGAAGAAGCACTGACAAGAAAGAAATTCTGAGTAAAAAAGGCATGGACGTTACACAGATCTATAAAAGGGAAACTGGTGGGGCCAAGTCAGCCTTTGTTTAATCTGCATGCTGCCTGGTCAGCTAGATACTTGTTTGCCATGGCATTCATTTACCATTCCACCTGCTAGAGATGTTTATGTAAATGCTTTGAAGTGAGCTTTTTAATTTATAGTTAAGTTCAGAACAGCATTTGCATCAGCAGACTCCAAGTACCTCTGGCCTGTGTCCATGTAAGAACTACTACTTACAAAATTGCTTTTCTCTCATCAGTTCACATAGGAAAGCATATAATGACATGGCTTTTATGCCTTCAGTATGTGGCCTACATGTGAAAATATGCAGGTTTTATCAGGATCCAAAAAGGCTTTGATAATCGTATATATTTAATTTTGCATATGATTGTCAAACATTTGGGGAATAGACAACAGCTAATTATATTTCTTGAGACACTGTCACATTCCTAGAAATGAGGAGTGAACGTGAACCCTCTAGCCTCTTTAGCTGTGCTGATAAGGGGCAGCATGTTTTTATTCTACTTGGCAGATGGTTATAAGCCGTCACAGCTTTTATCAATACAAGGCTTAGATGTTAGCGGACCCTTAAAAGCAGTGACAGTTCCATTTTCCAGGCTGTGTTGGTGATGTGGGCTTGTCAGTCCACTAGTATATTTGGGCCGCTGTCAGTCAGAAAGTTAGAAAATCATCAGGCTAAACCCCCAACAAGCAATGCAGTATGTAATCAGAGTAGATACCAGGCTGTATTCCTGAAAATACTTAATGAATAACAGAGATTCAGGAAGAGAAACAAAACAGCAACAAGTTGTGTCCCTTTTCTGTTTGTTCTCCAGCGTATCAGCAGTTTAAATTGCTGACTACCTAAAAATGGTCAAGAAGGGTCACAACACTGAAATTAGAAATTCACTTAGATCAGCAATTTGTGTTATCAGGACACACCTTTTAAAAAAGCACATGATATTTGCAAAAGAAAGAAAAAAATGTGAAATATGCATTCTTCATGGTGCGTTTAAGAAAAGGTAATATTTTGCCTGTAAAAAAAAACCCAGCCTGCACACAGAAATAGCAGATAATGCAATATAATCTGATAAAATCATTGAACAGGCAGTACTATCTACCTACTAAGTAGGGAAAATATTGTGGAAAATATCTTTGCCATTAGGTCATGTAGTCTTAATGACATAAAAGAAAGGTAGAATTAGTCTTGGACAAAAATAATCGAAAGTATTTATAATGCTATTAACATTACATGGAACTAAAAGATTGTAACTAAAGATGTTTTGATTTTGAGCTGGCACCATAAAGGGAAACTAATAAATATAGACTGTCCTGTCAGATGACCTCTGCATGCTGTCCTACCCTGGCCAGGATGGAGTACTGTAGAGCAGCATCCTCACATTGCCTCTGAACCCTAACACCAGGACTGAGTTACTGCATGTTGCTATCTCACCACATGGCAGAACAACTTGTGATTCAGCCAGCTGGGGACAAGCACATTTGTATAAATATGGTATATTATTATACCAGATTATGGGATATTATTACTATTATATAAATACGGCATATTGTATAAATCTGCTATATATTTATAACATAAGTGTCCTGAGGAACAGGCAGATGCAGCTCAACATAGCCACAGTATGGTCACACTACTTTTTATGGCAGCACAGCTCATGGTTTTCCACTTGGTGTTTTTTCTCCTCTTTTTTCAGTTTACACAGGCAAAGAAAATCTAGACACATGTTTATAGTCATATCTGGTCATATTAAATGTGGAAAATGAATCACTAAATAAATCACTAAACAAATCACTAAACACAATGGAAACATTTTCAATTGCTGGAACATCAATAATGCCCAGTAGAGATGGGATAAAATTTGGGGCAATGGAATCAACAGAAAGAGTAAGAGGACAGAATTACACTCAAGTTGCCAGATTCCCTAAATGGGCAATATGAAAACTGTTAACTTTTCCTGTTACTACATTCATGAGAAATAGAAACATTTCCTTGGGAATTCCCAGTTTATTCCCTTTTAGTGATGCCAGGTCACGTCTTCAGATGAGAAGGGAAGCACATTCTGGCTTTGTCAGTGCACAGACCTCCCAACAGAGACCAGGATTTTATGTGTAAGAGGGGCAGCAGTGAACTTCCTCAGAGCATGGAAGCATCATTCGCAGCTCTGAAATGTACATACCCAGCAATTTTTTAAAAAATGTGGTCAGATACTGATCATGACTCGTATGCCTCTCTTTTAATGCTTTTAATATTTTTTAGTGATGAAAAAGGTATGTTTTCTTCTGAAATATCTGGTATTATAGGGAAAAGGAAAAGAGTATAGGTAGACTAGGTTTGGTGAATTACTCCTAGTTTTGCTGCAGTTGCTTAGTCATTGAAAGTCTGGACAAAAACATTGGTTATTTGGTATTTTGAAAATTAACCTTTAACTTTTCTACATGCAGTTATTTATTTACTTATAATTTTCAATTATGTCAATTTTTTTAAATTAAATTTCACTAAACTTCATCATATTTCATTTACCCCAGGATTAAATTAATTTTGGACCTTTGGCCCACTAAAAATGAAGTGGGTTTCTGCCATCCCTGGTTTTCTTGGTTTTGTTTCCTGTTAGTTGCCAAAGAAATAAAGAATGACTCATTTGCAAAGATCTGTAACAGACTTCTGATTAGGCCTACTTTGCTAGTGTTTGAATCATCTGGAAATATTATATATGTCCTTGTAAGTTATTGCTAAAGATGTAGCCACAGAGACAACTCTGAAACTGCAGGAAAAATAATTCCATCAAACAATTTTTTTCCATTTAGATTCCTTTTAGAGGACCATCAGTCAGCTTTTATCTAGTTTTCATGTTATTAATAAACGCTGACTTAATTTTGAATCTAATTATGAAGAGTTGCTTTGCAGGTCCCTTTCAGTAGACCTTTTATTTTTGAATTTATGATGATTAGCTAGAATTATATTATTAATTTTTTCATACCACTGCCATATCAGTTTTTGCATAACTTATGTATGATCACCAAGATATCTGTGATGCACTGTCTGCTCTTGCTGATGGTTAATTTGTTCTCCATTATCAACACCCCTATATTTCCACTGGGTTTCTAATTCCTCTTTTCTCTTATTCTTTCCCCTTAACTCTGATGCCTTAAAATGTGCCTTTTTATGGATTGCAAAATCTGTGAGTACAGGATTTACTTATACTTTAAGAAGTCCCAGCTATTGCTTATACTTCTAGAAATATATATAGCTAACTATAGGAAGTAAAGGAAGCAAAGAAAAGAGTTTTAATCCTTGGGAAGTTTTTAAAGACCCAGATTAAGGCAGTGTTTTGAATTACATTTTACCTGTCCCTAAAATTTATACTCATGCAGAACAGAAATTACTGCTTTATGTGTTTGCTTTGTTCTGTGATTGGAGAAAGATTTACAGTGTGTATAGGTGAAATAAGGTTTTAGAAAATGGATATGTTGCAAAACCTGAACCAACTTGATATATAGCTTCAAATATGTCACTTTTTGGCTATATCAGCATTTTTAGGAAATTACTGACCGCCAGTCTGGAGACAACCTCCTATAGTTTTGGTGCTTTACTCAGGATATTTTACAAATGTTGAAAATAGCCACTGGCCACAAGGTAGGGAATGGCCAGGTATTGATATGTACTTACAGATTTTAATTTATGGAAAAGAAATAGGAAAACAGTAAACAACAATTGTCTAATTAAAAAAAAAAAAAAGTTATTTGTGTAATAAAGCAGGTAAAGCATATCCAGTGCAAAACCTTTTAATTATTTTGGTTGAGTGGTTAGATAACTTTATAATGGTAAAGTTTACTCCCTTTGAGAGTGTTGAAGAGCTTTGTTGTTACCCATGTAATTACTAAACAAGTTTGTAGTGTAAGTAATTATTTTGAGAAAATACCAGTTTCATTCGTGTGATTTCTAATTTTGCACATCTTTCAAATTCAGACATGAAATGTAATCAGAAATAATACATTTCATACACTGCATATACATGTCTATTTTTAAAAAATATTGCCATCCTGAATTTCCAATAAGAATATAGAATATTCCACACCTTTTTTTAGCACTGGTGTTTTTATCGTGGAATGACAGGAATT
>JBCJKH010032855.1:0-17419 GCA_039877255.1 Loriculus beryllinus
ACCAAATAATACTGTTTTGGGGAGAAAGTAAACCAACTTCAGATCTAACTGTGGACCTGTATTTCACACTTCTTCACAGTGTAATGCCCAAACCTGCAGTTCAAATGGTGAAATGTGCAAGTGATGAAACAGCAGCAATAAAATATTTATTTATTATGTACTGACCATATAAATTCACCATTTTCTGTCATGGCACTAACTTAAACCAGAAATCATTTTCACATGACATGTGTAGTAGTAGCCTAATTCCTCAGGGAACCCTGAAATGCATCACTAAACAACATTAACCTCTTTATTTTTTAAAGACAGAAGTTTACAATTGCTGTTAGTTACTTGACTTTTAAGCTTTCTTTATTGTCACTCAGCTACTTCAGGGAAAATAGCAAAAAAATAATTAAAAAAAAAGAAAAAATCTGATTAAAAAAAACAACCTTCACTTTGGCCAATTACATGTATATGTTTGGATTTTAAAATATTTAGAAAATACTGTTTAGTTTCTCTATGCATAACCTCACCTAAAAATGAGGTTAGATCAAACCTGAGCAAAAAGGAAAAGCTCAGTGCTAAAAACCTCAAGTGTTACAGCAATAGGAGTTTAGCTGTACAACATCTAATAAATTCAAACTCTCACATTACTTAAATGTTGTAACAAAGTTGTTACCAACAGCAATGGAGCAACCTACCAAATTGAACAGCTCTGTAAAATTCCCTTGCCTGCACATCATCTGTTAAATGTAGATACAACATAAAACATCAAGTTCAAGCTTGTTCACTGTTAAACAGTGCATAAGCTAAAGGAGGAGGTGGGATAGAGAAACGCTACTCACAATATGCTCTGTCAAGTCAAATTGCACAATTAGTGTTCATCCTCTGATAGGTACCCGGAACAAAGAAATTTAGAAGATGTTTATTCACACAAAGTATTAACTTCGCAGGACTAAACATTATACAGCAACAATTAAATCCACTCCAGGAATGTAGCATAATCAGAGAGAGCCAAGTAGCATTAACTCAGTGCAAGAAGTGTGAAAAGGAACACATTCTGAATTTTGCCAAACGAATTCTAGGACACAAGAGATACATCTTCAAAGTGCTCCACTAAGACAAGTTTCAGTTAACACACCAAAAATCAAAGCACCTAACATTACCTAAAATTGTACTACTGGATAACATGAAAGGAAAACAAGATATTTACACAGTTTAAAGCACTACACTATAAGCTATGCCTAAAACTACATGATATCCACGTACCTTTGTAAAGTGCTTCTGTCATTACTATGATGCAAAATGCAGAGCCAACAATACAAGAGAGTTGTTACTAATTACAGGCAGACCTTCAGTGGATTTCTGGTGGAAACCCGCTAAAGTGTAATACTGCATTTAGAAAAAAAATAGAATTATAAGGTCTTAAACTGTTAAGACTAGTTCACCTTACCTCTTGCTTCAAAACCGGAGGCAGGAGACTGGCTGCAAACACTGGTATTGCAAAGATGTCCCTGCTCTGTTTTTTCACCACCTCTAAGTATATGCCTCAATTCTGTATCTGTCGTGATGATCTATATAATATCGCTAACTTTAGATTATACCATCTATTTGTGTATTGTAAAACAACAGTATAAAGAAGAACTCACTGCAGATGGTATTTTATATACATGTAGAATTACAGAACTGACACCACTTGGTTAAAACTACCATGCTGTCATGCAACATACACAAAATTGTCAGTGTCAAAAGTCTTGTAGTAGCTTAAATGGAAGCAAAGCTTTGGAACCAAAATGTACTCCCCTTTTAAAATACACATTACAAGGAATTCTTACAGCTATGAACATCAACTTTCCAAAGTGAGGTCTGCTACTGTCAATCCCTCCAGATCTAGAGGGATTACATTATTACATTTATTTATATTGCTCATACAGAGTGCTTTCTCCTAAAAAAAAAATGCTTTAGTAAAATACTAGCAAGAAGAAAAACTTCAAACAGTATTAGCTGTGCAAAGAAGCCAAAAGAGCACCTAGGGATTCGAGGGTTCACAAACTTCCACAGCATATTTAACTTGCATCTTCTTTTTGTAAACAGTGTTTTTGTTTTGTTAGAAGAAACAAATAGGTTTACAAAGTGATTTTCACACTGTTTCAAGACACATCCCTTATTGCAGCTATTACTTCCACTCAATTTCCAAACAGGCTCCTGCAGCTCTTACAGGTCCATCTTTGGCAACCAACCTTTTATGTATTCCCTAGGAATTACTTTTGCTAAGTAACCAAATATTAGAAGTTATGATACAACTTCAGACCCAATGCAGACCACTTAAATGGGACAATAAAACTATTTTCAACTTTTAAGTCTCGAGACATTTTGGATTGTTTTTTAATGTTTAATGGAAAACTTTTATCAGGTTCAAGCACCACAAAATGCAGAACTTCTGAAAAGTTGTGTTGCCCAGTGTTGGAAAAAAAACAAAAAAAACTTGTGATAAAAGTTAGGAAGCAGAATGGTGTCAAACAAATCAGCTTCAGGAATTAATGCCTCAGCCCCAAAACTAACTAATCCCTTTTAACGGTAAGCTGACATACTATTTCTGTGATAATTGCTAACAACACAAGATCTCCATATGCTTAGCTTTGCCTACTCAGCCAGCAATAACTCTACAGCTATGGAGTGAGAGCACCTCCAGCTATACCTTACGTCTCCTGTTCTCATGACCTAGTCTTCTATTTACTGAAGACATATTCAAGTCTATACTGCATGACGATGTTTAAGTGAACATGACTCCATTCCTCCACCAAACCTAATCCTTCATCAGATTTTCACAACCGGTTCTCAATCACAGCACCATGCCCAATTCAAGAGGCCTCATTTCATTCTCAAAAAAGTCGATCGGCTGTGTGAGAAAGGAAATAAATGGGTTGCATCCGAATTGTATGAATGTATTTCGATACCCCTTCAGGAAGCCACTGCACATCCTGTTTCTCCTACTCGCTTTGAAGTCCTCCCGAGCCGAGCCGCACCACGCTATCTGTTTTCCTCCCCGGCCTCTCCTCCCCAGCTCATCCTTCGGTTTCCCACGTTACTGAACGCACAGGCATTTTTAGTCAGCACTTCCTAACCACCAAAATAAAGTCACCAGCCTCTCTCTCCCACTCGCACACACGCTACACAAAGAAACAGAAGCATTAATGACCGTTTCCAGAACAGCCCTCTACCACCAACTTCCTGCACATCAATAATTTCGCAATTTCTGCTTGACAAACACACTCCGATGCCCGAGGTTCGGGCGGGAGGGGGCATTTCTGCTCGCCCAAGGAAAACCTCGGAGCAACGGATGCTTCCCGGCCACTCCTGGGCTCCCAACGGCCCGGCCACATCCCTTCATCCCTCCCTCATCCCTGCTCCACACCTCCCGCCCGCCCGCTGCGGCGCCGAGCAGACCCCGGCCCGGCCCCTCCAGCACGTGCCGGCCGCGCCCGCCACAAAGCCCCATCCCGGCGCGGCCAGAGCGCGGCCCGGGCCCCGGTGAGGCTCCCTCTCCTCATCGTCTGGCCCGAGGAGCACCGCCGTGAGAAGCTGCTGCCCCCTCCGCGTCCCCAGCGGCCTCAGGCGCCCGCCTCACCGCAGGGAGGGAGAGGGAGCGGCGGCGGCCCGCGTCGCGGAGCCACAGCAGGAGCGGGCACCTGAGCGCGGCAGCCCGGGGCGCTCGCCCAGCCCAGCCGTACCACAGCCCGCCCCGGTGGCGGCACCGCACTTACAGATCTTCCCCCGAAGGTTCTGCAGCACCCGCACCTCGTCACCGCCATCCCCGGCCGCCATCGCCGCCGCCTGCGCAGTGCAACGCGCCTCGAGGGGGAAGGGAGCGGCCTGGCCCCGCCACACGCCCGCGAGCCACCCCGCGCCGCCGCTGCCGCTCCGCCCCCGCCGGCCGCCGCCCTCGGGGGGCACCACAGCACCGGAGCGGGGCGAGGGGCGGTGGCGCGCATGCGCGGTGGCACCGGGCTCCCAGCAGGCCTTTGCGCTGCCGTTCCGCCCTAGCTGCGGTGGCGTTTTGCGGGCGGTGAGGGGTGTGGGCGTTCCGTCACCCGTTCGCTGCGGTCCTGGTGCGCTCGGCCGCGTCCGCAGCTAACCCTGACTGCCCTGCTCTGCGTGAGCCCCTTGCGGGGCAGAGGGCTCTGCCTGCGAGGCTCCACAAAAGCTGGTGTTTACCATATTCATCGCATGAAACGGCTGAAACGAGTGACAGGGCCGGTTGCTTTGATTTCTGGCATGCTGAGTGCCTGTCTCTGTGAAAAGCACTCCATGGCTTCTGATGAACCTCCCCTGCTGACCCTTGCTGGGGTTGTCTGCTCAGCCACACAAGAAATGACATAAAACAAGTAAGCGGTTCAGCTTCCAGAGCTGCCTCTGCACCATAGCGGGCAGTGCCGAGATACCCGGAGGTGACATAGATAAAGCAGCAGCCGACGGCCTTTATTAAAGGGCCTTTGTATCATGTTTTATATCAACGTTTTCTGAAGATCCTAACGTGAAATCTCCGGGGATCTTGCCTACGTGTGGAATTTGCCCCAGTCCCACATCAGTGGCGGGTCTTTCCTAGATCTGCATAATCCCCCCAGCCATCAGCTGCAGGTGGCATGTCCATCTCAGTGACACTCAGGTGCATGCTGAGGGTACATCAGCCACCAGGCCATGTAGGCACAGTCTGATGAAAGCCTTTAATGAGTTATTACATATCCTAAACTATAGTGCTAAAGCTGTTCAGAAAGCAGCAGAGGAATAGGATTCTTTATACTTAGAAAGCCCTCTTCAGTCTGTCCTTCTGTTGAAGGGAAGCTTGAAAAGTTTCAGGCCAAAACCTGTCATTTGTCTCTAACTGAAGTCCTCTGCTCTGATCATTTTGTATTTCCCTGCACAAATCTTGCCATTGCTACTATGATACGGCATCAAGCCATATAATCTGACAGGCACAGCTGTGTCTCCATGCATTCAACTTCTCCCCTAGTGGTCCTTCAGCAAGGGTGAGGCTCCTTCCTCATCCGCATGCTTCACATAGTGGCTGGGAAGGCGGCAGGCAGTAAGTTGATGGGGAATAAGCTGTTTTGTAACACCAATAATGGGTGTATTTGTATGCACGCAAACCACAAAGACATGAGTTTGCATTAGCTGAATTTTAACCTGTAGGATATGAGAGGTTCCTCTGCAGTACAACTTGAGGATTTAATTATCTACAGTTGGCTGCCCCATCTGACCAGTGGCTGGTGAATCTGACCAAGCCAGGTCAAGGCTTTGATTTCAGGAAACGTAGCAGGGCAGTACTCTGAGAATGTAGTGCTTAAACTGCAGGCTGCAACATTTTGAAAGTTGTATGGTGTGACTCTAGTCTTTCCATACTCTCTCAAAAGCTACAATTACAGTTGGAGTTTACCATTTAACTTAGCATCAGTTTCCTTCGAAGCACAGACCTCCTGTAAACGTTATCAATGCAACTTTCAGTTTTGTTGTTGTCCAGTTCCTGATGCTCCATTTTTTTTTTTTCCATTTTATAAGTGCCCTGTGTTAATCTAACATACTATATCCAGAATACCAGTGCAATTGCATAATATTAATTTTCAGGCTCTCTTAATTTTAAGAGCATCTGCCTGACAGGTACATCTGTCCAGGTAAGGACATAGGTATGACAAACACTGGTGTGCTAACTTGGAAACTTAGTGGAAAGATTTCTTAATGTAACAAAGACGTAAGTAGAGGGATCTCTGTTCTTGTGAGATAACCATTTATGTCAGCTAGAGTCTTGGACTGTCAGTAATAATTGCTGTATTAAGGAAGTTTAGAACGAATGAAAGAGATGATGACACTTAGTGGCTTACTTCAGATGCTTCTGCCTGTAGTTTAGTTGTGTTGTTCTTTCATTCCGTTGGCTAACATTTTGTTTAGGTGAACAAACACTGAGATGATCCACTTGTCTTTTTAATTATCATTTAAATAGAGAAAAATGTATTTGTTATATGTAGCAAACTTCTGAATTTCTTTGGTTAGTTCTATGTATCTCCTGAAGACCACCTCAAAATGACCTGCATAATTTAGCTGACATTTCTTTTTTAATGCAAGTTACAGACTAGTGACACCTAGCTGAAGGGGGAAACACCGCAAATACATGCAAGCTCTTATTTTATACATTATCTCCCTATTTCCATCTACAATTAGATGTTTGCATTTTGAACTCTGTTTCTTGACGGTAGTCCCAAAAGATCTGAAGTACAGTGTGTAAAATACACCCTCTATACTGCAAGGTTACTATCAGAATTAAGAAGAAAAGACTTTTGCAAGTTTCAGTTCCTAATGAAAACATGTTTAAGATGTTGTACAGTATTAAACGCAGTTCACATGTCTTCCAAGTCAGCAGTAGATTCTGTTCACCTCAGCATTGCATTCACCTTTAATGGTATGATGCCAAGAGATACCATCACTTCCCTTGAGCTTTGGCATGTTCTCGATTCACTGTTTTGAACCTTAATAAAGGGAGCGTTTGGTAACTGTTGCTTAATCTTATAACGAAATAACTATTAGAAGATACATATCTCTGGGTCTTACAGACTATGTAAGTATTAACAATTTAAAAAATTGAGAGACTTGCAGAAAAAGAGGAAGATGTTATTTTAATTAAGCAAAAACAGAGTTATAATCACTCTTTCTAAAAATAAAATTAGACTCTTTATCAATCCTTAACATCTGCATTTAATATTTTCTTCTAAACAAAAATACAGATGCGATTATGTAGCAAATGACAGTCTTTGACAACATATAGTTTACCTTCTCTTACACTTACTTTAATTCTAATTTGGTCATTAATACTTGACTCATTACTGCAACATGTTACTTGTAATAAAAGTGCCACAATTGAACTATAAACATGACATTGCCATCTTAAAACTGCTTTGCTATAAACTGTAGAGAATATACAGAGTTACAAAGTCATTGTGGTTTTATCAAAATATACAAACCCCCCAAGCCTAACACAAGCTATCAATATTTTTCTTATGAACTATACAGTTATATAAAATATTTGTAAAATTATCTTTATATTTATAAATATTCTACCTTATTTGCTTTGGTCTATAATTATCATCATACAAGTCCACTTTGCAGATATCTCTGTGTACTTTCTTTAAAACATCATCATACTTTCCTGTGTTTATTCTTCTGTTATCCTTATTTAAATGGAACCAAAGCTGCCATGAACCCAAAATTTCTCAAGGGGTTCATAGAATTCACCAATGACAGAATAAATAAGTGGACTACATTATTACTTCAATCAAAACTGTATTACCATTTCAATTGTAGTTTTATTGTACCCCTATAGTTTCTCTTAAAATATTCAAGAAGACAAAGTAAGTAAACAAACTGTGTACCTTATCTGCATGTAGAATGAAGTCAAGGATCACTAATCTTTGTTCTGACTTAATTTTTTAACACTTCACAGAGATGAACATACATGGTTAACTGGAAATGCAGGTACATTACAACAGAGCCCTATCATATAAAATGCAATTTCTAGACATACACCCTTTGTTGGGTTTTTTTGTTGTTTGAATCCTTTAATCGCAGTTAATCACATTTTCACAAAATAATACTACTTGCAGTATTTCAGTGATGCCTTTCAGAAGCCTACTCTCCTGCTTCTTAGCAAACTCTGAAGCTAACCCTTTGGTGTGGCAGGATGAGGAAGGATGAAGAACCAGCATTTCTCTCTTCCTCCATCAACCCGTGCCAGGCACCTCTGTGCTGTTCACCCACTCTGTTGAGCAAAGGGACACTGTGACAGGAAGCCTGCCTGCAGCCAGGTGAAGGCATGGTTAGGGATTTAAGCAGGAAGGGACATGTGAAAGTGAGATGTTGTATTTAAGGCATGGGAATGACAGGAAGCCCCATAAACTGGCCCTATCCCTATTCATACACAGAGTTTGTTTCAAGGATATATATGGAAGCAAGAATCTGAGTATTTACCTACCCTTCCCAAAAATAAAAGTATTTATGGTGAGTTGCTCTGTTGTTTGTTATCCAGGCATTATTTCATGATGAGGAGAAGCCCAATGTCTAAATCGCCTCTTCTGCCAAGAATAATGACATTTGTAAAAGACAGGAGTTGCAGACCCACCAGGAGGTGGATGCTTACATAGAGGATTTCTTTTCACTAGGTTGTTCCATGTGAGCAATTTTCTTTAGACAGGTGCACCTGAATAGCTCTACTAGGCCACTGACACTGGGATTTATGCAGTTTGGAAGACTGGCTATTGTGAGTTTTACTTAATCTTTATTACACGTCTGAGAGATATCATAAATCTGGAATACTTTCCACACAAGCACTCAAGACTTAATGGTTATCATGGTAACTATAAAAATGAAAGGAAAAGAGGTTTAAACCCCTGCATATGTTTTGTAAAGGTTGAGCTACAGAAAAGCACGCCAGAACTCAACTGTACTTCAGCATACCCAAGTTCATGAAACATTTCCCACCTTCACTTTAGAATACACTAGATTACAATTACTTTGCTTATAAACATATTAATTTTTGTTTAAAAATGCAATATATGGTTTCTGCAGCAATAACTCCTTCTACAGAGTACACCGTGAACCTACATATTTATTTTGCCTAGAACAATTCTGACCCAAAAACAGCACTGTAAAATAGTTCAGTGACTAGTGTCCTGTAATGGTAAGCAGCTGGATTGTGGTTGGTCATATTCTTTTTCTTTTTTTCTTTCTCTCTCTCTATATATTAGAAGTTGATTGTGGCAAAAGAATTTGGGGCCTTTCATATTAAGTTTGTATTATTGCAAATACTAGTTTTTCTTTTCTGTGTTATTTTTCTTTCTTTTGCATATACTGACATGTTTAGATAAGTATTTGACCTTAGTAAGTGGTACTAATTTGACTGGAGACATTTCCCCATTCAATGCATCCATATTTTCTCCAGTATATAGTTTCGAATTTCTCTTCTTCACAACTGTCACTCACAGTATAACTTCTGGAGTTACATTTTGTGTATTTTTTACCTCACTTCCTTCTGAACCAAGGAAATGAGGATTTTCCAAAAGTTTAGTGCTTTCATTGAAAAACTGTTCCTTTCTATCTTGTGAACCTGGACTTTTAAATAGATGTTTCTTCTGGTGCATTCCCAGAGCAGCTGCTGTCTTGCAAATTTTGGGGCACTGAAAGCAAGCATATCCTTTGCCATTATGCTCACGTACATGCCTTTGCTCATGGTTCTTTTTGGTAGAAAGGTACAAGAAGCTCTGAAAGCAGAACTGACAGTGATAGCGTTTTTCTCCAGTATGAATTCTTTCATGTATTTTGAGCGTTTCATTTAAAGTGAATGCCTTATTACAGTATTGGCAGACAAAGTCTTTGACACCTAGGTGAATACGTTCGTGTTTCTGTAGATTTCCAGGGACTGAGAAACATTTACCACAGGTTTTGCAAGTATAGGGCTTTTCCCCAGTGTGACACCTCATATGCATTTTTAAAGTGGATGGACTTTGAAATTGCTTTTGGCATAATTCACAAACGTAAGGCTTTGAGGCAGCTCCATGCCAGTGTACATGCTCTTGACTTTCTGCAGTGGAAGACTGATCTCTTTCACAGAGCTCACAAGGAAGCTTAGGCATTTCTGTGTTCTCTTCTTGATTGACTACCTTTTCCTCAGGAGCATTCCTGAGTGCATACTCTCGACTGCTCGTGTTGTGGCTTTCTATAATGGTGTTCTTGCTTTCATGCTTTTTCCTCCATTTGGTCTTTTTCATTTTTCTTAGCTGTTTGGATTTCTTTTTTGGTTTGTAATTATAATAGGGTCTCCAGGGTTTATCGCTGGAGTCCTGGTCACTTACATCGTCACACACTTCTGTTGGCTCCAGGCATTCTGAGCTATAAAGCCTAGATGGGCTTTTTTCTTTCACCTCCATTTCTGATTCCTCATTTAGATTGTCCTGTTTGGACTCATGTTTAGATTTTCTACCCCTTTTACAAAACAGCTTAGATCCTAATATATGTCTTTTTACAATAGCCTCATTACCAATTTTTACTGTTATTTGACAAAGAGGTGCAACATTGCTGTCAGTGGATGTCCCAGGTAGGGCCGGCTTCGCAATGTATGTTTCAGTTTTACTCGATTCTTGGACAGTATTTGCTGTTTTGCTAGATGACCCTCCAGATCCTGCGATGTGCTGCGAATCCCCCTCAGTTGCTTCTGCTCTGTTGTACAGCAGTGTTTTCTTTTTATCCTTAATAGTTTTTGATTTTGTAATACACTTCCCATAATTATCTGACCCATATTTACAATCATCATTTACAGACTGACTAGGTAGATTATTTGACGATTGTGTCTTATTGTTTTCTACAGAAGTAATTGTTTTACTGTGCATTATAACTGATGAAACTCTGCTACTGTGCATTATAACAGACGGGGCAGAACTGCTGTAACTGATGACAGAGGTTGAATTTTCAGTCACATTAGTTAAAGACACAACTGAGGAATCACACTCCTGAGTAGCAGAATCACTTGCAGCAGTGGAAACTCTTTTTTCAGCTGTGAAAAAGTCCCTTTGCAGGTCAGAATTTAAGATCCCTACTCCCCAAGAGGAAGAATTCTGAGTGTTCGTGGAAGCTGCTGCATCATTACATGAAGATGTATCCAAGGCAAGAGTTCTGTCTGTCGCTATTATATTATGTTGAAAATTCAGCGGTGGTAGCTCAGAGCTAAGAGAACTCTGAATGAAACAGTTAGTAGAAGAAGTTTCATTAACTTGGCTACTTGTTTGAACATTTTCGTATGAAGAATTTCGGTAAGACTTATAAGGTAGTCGCCTGCATTTCATAGGTAAGAGTCGATAAAGTTTGTATGGGTACATACTTGGTTTTAAGCCTCCGTTGGCTGTCTTTTTATTAACTGAGAGGCGATGGTCAATTGCATGGAAAGACTTCTGATGATTTTTTAGTATATAGTAAGTCATAAAAGTCTCCAGACAGAAAATGCACTGATATCGTCTTTCTCCAGTGTGCCAGATCTCATGTCTGGTGCGATACTCAGCTAGTGCGAATACTTTATTGCAGTAGTGACAAGGATATGTTCTTCTCCATGAATGCACATTTGCATGTCTTCGAAGGCTAGACAATGTTACATAGCTACGCTTGCAGACAACGCAAGTATATAATATCTGCCCATCAACGACTTTAACCAAATGATCTGTTTCTGGTAAAGTGCGGTTTGCATTAGAATAATCAGTGATGCTGTTCTCAGATAACAGAGGCTCTGCATTTGCATATGAACTTCCATTCCTTCCATCTGCAGCAGTATAGTTATCCTCTAAATTTTGTTCGTTTCCATTATGAACCGGTAAGCCACTTGATCTCATGCAGACTTCTTCATGGCTTTCCAGTATATTTAGATTTGCAAATTGTTTGCTGCAGTATTTGCATATGAAAGTTTCCTGATGCTCTGAATGGAGTTGAAGATGAGTAGTCAGTAACGCCCTGTCATTGAATGATTCGGCACATGAGTTACAATTGTAAACGGGTGGAACGACAGTCGCCACAGATCCAGAGGCATTAGCAGAATTGCTTTCCTCTTCTCTGGATAAATGCAAATCTCCTGCTTTATTTTGAGGTTTTGGAAGGGAAGTAATTGTCTGATCAGTAACTGCTTCTTGTTGGGCTTCTGTAGTGGTTACTGTTGAGGCAGGTACTTTTGCTATAGCCAAACCAGTACCTTGGGGCTTAAAAGCTGTTTTAGGAGTATTACATGCTTGTTTTCCCGGCTGAACAAGTGGTGTGGCTTGGAGATTTTCATAGTGGTCTTCACCCACCTTGTACGAAGGGCTCCTGTCCTGCTCAAGAAAGGGTGGTCCTTGAAAAGTGTCTCCTCCAGAAGAAACTGCATAGGAGTGTTCAGCCAGTGTACTGGCTGGCTCAGCATCTTTGCAGACATCACTTCTGTCAAGGCTGATGCTGGGAGCTTGTATTGTCTCAGATACCTTTTTAAAGCTTGCCCTCAAATCAAGCGGCGAAAACAAACTGTTTTCTGTTTCAAAGATTGAGAATGCATTTGTAATGCGTGGTCCATTTGTCACAGAGGAGTCTTCATGTCTCTTTTCATGTTTTTCCTCTTTGACAGTCCCTTTTTCATTAACACAGTATGCATAGGGGCAGGGGGAATTTGAAAAATTAACATCTGTAAGATCTTCTAGGAATGATATTCCCAGTTTTTTCCCTGCAGCTGCAAGGTCCGTTACAGTCTCCTGCCTCTTGACAACTACTGTGGAACTGTAGATGTAATTCAGTATTTCTGTAAACACTTCAGCTTTGAGATCATCTAACTCCAGTACATGACCTGAAATACAGATAGTACGACTCCAGAAAATGTTTTTAAAGTAAAGGCTTGAAGCTGCCAGCACATTACTATGCGCTTTAAATTTGGTATCTTCCACAATGATGGTGACATCACATAAAATGCCCCGAATGCGCTGTTCGTTTAAAATGGAAAGCACAGTGTCACTGTGGAAGTCGTCCTTGAGATCCTTGGAATGGGACATGACTGTCATCTACAAGACAAAGAAAACAGGAAATATATTTAAAAGGCATTTTTTATCCATTTGTTTTACCAATTGACAGGATCAACAGAAAGGACACAGACACCAACAAAAGAGCAGGCTCACTTCACTGTCTCTGTCAAGGCAGTACAGGAATGAAGCAATGCATTCAATCTAAACAGTAAGCTTATTATACTCTAGTTTTAAGCAGCAAAGAAAATAAGCAGGGTAATGCACCTAACCATTACTACATAAGGTTAACCATAGTGATTAAGAAAGATACATCACCAGTTGCCCTTTTATTTTACCATCATCCAGATCCGCAATCACTGGGGAGGCCCAGTTGCAGCGAGGATTTGGAGAACCTGTTCTGGGAACTGGGAGGTCCTATGCACTGCATCCACTCTTAGGTGAGGTCTCCAAAGTCACTGCAAGAGGGTCCAGCTTTTATATAGTTGAATAAACATCTTGCAAAACATGAAGTGCGGAAACATCTGGTGTCACCCTCCCTGTTGTATTCCGCCTAATCCCTGGTCAGGGTTTAAGGAGGAGCCCAAGGGAGTATCTCCATCTATTTTAGCTTTGATCACGTATTTCTCATCAAAGGAGTACCTCTTATTTTAGATTTGATCACTTATTTCCCAACAAAGGAGTATCTGAGTCTATTTTCTGAACAAGACCAGATGCCTGATTTCTTGGCCTTGCAATGTGTCTCTAAATAAAGAAGGATTATTCTGCTGGCTACTATTACACGATAAGCATTACAGCACAGCTTTCATAGACTGGCAAATTTGTACTAAACTAGGTAGTACATTGCATACGTGATTAATGCTATGCATATTAGATATATGCATTGTTGGGTTGTGGGGTTCATCTACAGGTCAGTTTAGTTTAGGGCCTATTTTTCAGGTCTCAGTATTTCAACCCCTCATCCTAAAACTAACAAAGCATCAGAACATGTAAAAGCAAACTAGTTGTTGATGCTTACTTGTTCTAGGAGGGCCTTGTAATATCCTAGTTTTTATCTTGATTGACTACCTTGATGTCCTCTTATGACAAGATGACCCACTTAGTGGCTGAGGGACCTGGACTTTAATAAAGCTTTTGACGCCTGTTGCCACAGCATTCTTCTGGAGAAGTTGGCTGCTCATGGCTTGGCCAAGTGGACTCTGCACTGGGTAAAAAAAAAAAGAAATGCTGGATGGCTGAGCCAAGAGAGTGGTGATGAATGGAGTTAAATCTAGCTGGTGACAGCAGTCATACGTGGTGTTGTTCCTGAGGGCTCAGTATTGGGTTCAGTTCTGCTTAGTGTCTTTATCAGTGATCTGGATGAGGGAATTGAATGCACCCTCAGTCAGCTTGCAGATGACACCAGGTTGGGCAGGAATGTCGATCTGCTTGAAAGTGGAAAGATTCTACCGAGGCATCTGGACAGGCTGGATCAGTAGGCTGAGACCAATTGGATGAGGTTAAACAAGGCTGAGCTCTGGGTTCTGCAGTTTGGTCACAACCACCCCATGCAGCGCTACAGGCTTGGGGAAGAGTAGCTGAAAAGCTGCTCTGGGAAATAGAACCTGAGGCTGTTCAACATGAGCCAGCTTGTGCCCAGGCAGCCAAGAAGACCAACAGCATCCTGGCCTGTATCAACAATAATGTGGCCAGAAGGGCCAGGGCAGTGATCATCCCCCTGCACTGGGCGCTGGTGAGGCCATGCCTCAAATCCTCTGTTCAGTTCTGGGTCTCTCGCTAGAAGAAAGACTTTGAGGTGCTGGAGCTGGTCCACAGAATGGCAACAAAGCTGGTGAAGGGTCTGGAGCACAAGTGTGATAGGAACAGCTGAGGCAACTGAGGCTGGTTAGTCTGCAGTAGAGAAGGCACAGGGGGGACCTTGTCACTCTCTTCAACAACCTGCAGAGAGGGATTTGTTCTCTTCTTTCGCATAACAAGTGATAGGACAAGAAGAAACAGTCTCAAGCTGTGCCAGGAGGATAGGTAGATTGGATATTAGAAAAGAGGTACATGTTTTAGTGGTGGACTTTGCAGAGCTAGGTTGACAGTTGGTTTCAATCGTCTTAAAGGTCTTTTCCAACCTAAGTAATTATTACTTTTTTTTAATTGTCTGATGGAAGACTTTGTTGGTTTAGGTGTATTTCATTTATCAAGAGCTCAAAAGGCCAACTGAAACAAGGAGAAGCCTTTTCTTTTCCCACCCACACTCAACACAAAATTAAATTGTTTTTATATAGATGATGTTTTACCACTAAAAGATTGAAAGATGTTTCAAGGACTGACATTTTTTCATTTCACTTCTCTGTTTTTCCAAAGCTCATAATATCTGGGTATTTTAATGCTTGTCCTGCCACAGATTTTGAAGTTTGTGCATTCTTCTTGTCCTCAAGTGTCTCTTTGCAATCCTGCTTTCTCAAAATACGTAAACACTCCTTAGTTCTAGAGAGTTACTCAGAAATGTGCCTGATTTGAGCTAGTCCAGCTGCTATTGCCTTCCAAACCCTTCTCCTGTTTGCTCACATTAAGGTCTGATTTTGCGCCGCAGCTAGATGCTAGCAAGTGACAATTACTTTGTTCAGAAATTCTTGTGTCAAGGGAGATGCCAATATTGTCTACATGTCCTTACAGCTAAAGCAATAGCTGCAGGCAAGCTGGCTGCTCTTATGGCATTTCTTAAAAAGGCGCATCAGGAAAACAGACTTTCCTGAGCTGAACTGGGATAAGGATTTGAAAAAATGGCTGATATTCCTTCTGTTTTTGAAACATCGCTCCTACATCTTTGCATGAGCGTGCTTAGGGATGAGCTGTTGTTTAGTCTTCAGAGCATCTGTCCTTTCTCCTAGTGTTCAGAGACATGTAAACGCCTGTCCATGGCCTTGCTCACCTCAGCAGTGTCAGTGGAAACAGTGGCGGGATGAGGAGTGCTCAACCTGGGACAGGCACAGGGGCAGAAGGAGAAGAGGGTCTGTTAGAGGGCTCAGGAGTGGTCCAGCTCTGGCCAGCAGGGGCTTGCAGTGACCCACTGGTGTCAGCAATGCCAGGTGGGCTCCTGAGCCCCAAGCTTGGCAGTGCCAACTACTTAATTTGGAGGTGGCCAATGGACAAAAAAGAGGAGAAGGAAAAACAGGAGGAGGACGAAGGCTCCCGTCCCATGCCTGAGGAAGAAAAGGTGAAATCATGTTTCTCTGAATATCTGCTGAAGTCTGGCTCTTGGTATTACTTTTAAGCATGGCTCTTTTCACTCTGGGTTTACAAAGTACCCAGCGCACTGGGGCACAGAAGCAAACTGAGACTTTCCAGGTCATTGGCCAAAGGGTTGTGCAGTCATAGGCAGTGACAGTGACAGCACCACTCCACCAAACAGCAACCTGACGTGCCATGCCCTCCTCACTCTTTGGCCAGGAAAGAAATGTCTTCCACATCCTGGGGGAGGAGAGGTTGTTTTGAGACCCCATGTGCAGGAGCTTGGGGTTGGGCAGATGGGTTCTTGGCTATTTGGCACATGCCTGAAAGGGAGGGTGGCCTTATGCCAGGGATGGATCAACCAGGCTTGGGCATCAGACACCCAGCTAACACAGACCTACAACAAAAGGGAAACGGCAGGTGCCAGTGCTTCAGAAGCACCAGCCCTCCTTGTGGGTGATCATGCCTCAAAAACGTAGCTCAGTGATAAAAAAAGGAAGAGATAAAGAAAAAAACCTGCAGATTTTTTATAAAGTGGAAATCCTGCTTTAAGTCCATGTGGTTAAAAACATGAGACATCCACGCCTGATCTACCAGAGGCAGCATACGGGAAAGTGAAGCGGGAACTGGGGCCCCTGACTGTCAGAACCTCTTTTCTCATCAGCTGGACACATACTTAATGTCTGTGCTGTGATGTCTATTTTGGTCCAGGAACATCAGGCATGTTTAATGACTTATTCTAAGTGCACAAATAAAATGCAATTGCGACACAAGCAATCATTTTGCTAGGACAAACTCCATGAAAACTTTCTAGCTTAGAAGAATTTCACTTTAAATGCTGTGGGGGTTTATTATTATTTTATATTTCTGTGCAGAAAACTGACAGACACTGGGCGGTGTTGCTTTATTTTTTTCTAAGCAGAACACGCCCTGAAGCTGAGTGAATGCTCTAAAATCCTGTAAAAGCACAAAGAGCAGCTGTAAAAGGAGAAATGTCAGATTTTCTTATCATCATCCCTAGATGACAGCTTCCCTTTTTAAACAAGCCATATAAACCTAGGTGCTATGGAAGGATTGCAGTCCTTGGAAACTGCCCTTGCCAGCTTCTGAGTCTGACCTGTGCCCCGTTAGCTCAGCAAGGGAATGTGGTCAGGGAGGTTTTGTTCATGCTCCCTAGTTCCTGCCTTGCTATGGCTGCATCAGCAGAGGGATGTGGGGACCAAAGGGGTGGGGAGAAGTCTGCACAGGCAGGCTATGAAATGGAGCTATGCTGGACTATCCTCTTTCCTGCCTTCAGCATTTTATGAAGAGGTGAAATCTCTGCTGGGTTACAAGTAAACACCACTAATTGGGATGGAAGGAATGATAGGTATGTAATGAGCCATTAACGTGGATTTTTGTGATTGCAGACCTTGCCCAGAAAAAGAGGATGTAAATTTTGTCTGCAACAAGACTTTAAGAGTTGCTGTCAGGAGATGTCAATTGCAGTGCTCCACAGTGAACTCAGCACTGGCTTTTACTCATACTCAATGGCTGTAACTCAGCCAAGAAGGACACATCAAAGAACATATATGGCTTTATTGATATGACTGGGTCCTCCCAGGAGTGTGGAAAAAATGGCAACCTAATGGCCACTCTGCCTCTTCAGCGGCTCC
>JBCJKH010032861.1:0-18538 GCA_039877255.1 Loriculus beryllinus
GGGCAGCAGAGTGTGGGACTGTGCATCCTTGTCTTAATGGTGCAAAGAGGGAATGGCTTCTTGCTTCATAATCTTCTGCTTAATTTCTGTACTAGACAGCAGGACATTCTGTGGTAACGAAGTGGTTTGAAATAACCTGATTGAAATCATTCCCCATCACCCCCTGCTGTCCCCTGCTCCTTAAGGTCTGTTAGCATTTCCATGGCATATACAATTGACGATTTCCTACCTTTAGTTTCTGACTGCTCCTTCCTGTTACTGCATTCCATAGACAGGTTAGTTTAATGTTGTGCATCTAATTTTTCTCATAATACAGTGTAGAATTTTATTAAGCTCATATCAATTCTCTCTGTAAGCAGCAGGCAGGGACCCAAACGTGGTGTGAGAGACGCTGAACTGGGACTGTAGTGTCTGGATCCTGCATCTCCTTCAGAGGCATTCTGTTTGCTTCAGGGAAGAGGAAAGAGACAGAGTCTTTAAGAACCCTGATAATTTTCAAAACAGACATTTTTTTCCTCCAGAAAAATACATTCTCTTCTGTGAATCACGAGCAGGATTAGCACGTTCCTGTGATAGCTGTGACACTTCAGAATGGTCTTTTGAATATTGTACATTACTTTATAATTTACTTTTGTAATAATGAAATAGTAACTTTAAACTATGTATGTGTTAATCTTTCTGTTCAGGGGAAGTGTCCAGCAACATTAAACAGCATTGTGTTTGTCCCCATTTAATTCTGCTTTTTCTCTCCATTCCTTTTGAAAACAGGACTTGACCGTGAGATTATAGCTGATGACTTGCCTCACCCATTTGGCTTGACTCAGTATCAGGATTACATTTACTGGACAGACTGGAGCCGACGTAGCATTGAACGAGCCAACAAGACCAGTGGCCAGAACCGGACTATCATCCAAGGGCATTTGGATTACGTTATGGATATCTTGGTCTTCCATTCCTCCAGGCAGGCAGGCTGGAATGAATGTGCCTCTAGCAACGGTCACTGCTCTCACTTGTGCTTGGCAGTCCCTGTCAGTGGTTTTGTCTGTGGCTGCCCAGCTCACTATTCCTTGAACTCTGACAACAGGACTTGTAGTGGTAAGCCATAATGAATAAAAATGAAACAAAAGAGCAGATATGTTTGATAACAGATGCAAGCATTGTACTTGGAGGAAAGAAGAGTTTTGGTTTTATGTGAGATAGTGAAGCTTGTTTGCTAATAGGCCAAGTTAAAGCTAGTTTCAATCTGTAACATTAAACATGTACTTGAAATATTTTTGGTTCCTTCCCTTCCTCCATAGGAAGCAGGATATATGGTTAGATAAAGATCTCAATAAAAACATGCCTTTTAAAATATAATTTTGCAACACTAAAGTCCTACTGACTTTTAAGAGAACATAGCGCACTGAAAGCACACAAAAAAAATTAGCCTTGCAACCTCCCAGTATCACTGTAAAATAAGAGTTGCTGTAAGTGAACCTTTACAGTGACTCAGCTAAATCCATGTAAATGGGAGAGCTCAAAGTGCTTTTGGTTTTGTGTCTGTCAGACCCTCCTCAAGTGTTTGCTTGCTTGTTTGTCTGCTTATTTATTTCTAATTTTGCCTGACATAAAGGATATGTGATGCTTTAGTCTATACTCTGGACTTTGTGTAGTCTTTGAGTGATGAAGATTTAATTCTATGTTTGCTGGCTGATGAGTTTCTGAGGTGGGCCACTTTCATACCCCTAAAAGTGTTTCTTCCTTAGTGAGCAGAGGATGGCTCTATGGCCTCCCCAGCACTTCAGATTTCAGGTTTCTGATCTTAGTGCAGCCTAGCCCTATTTTTCTTTATTGTGCAGAAAATGAACCACAAGGCCCCTCAGGCTCTGTGTAATTAGTTTCTAACCAAATAATTTATCCATCTCTCAATAACTGGCTGCCAGTGAAGCTTATAATTTTGGCAGACATGCTGGATGGCTGATTTCCACTGGTGTTATTCAGATTAGTCAGTGGATGAAGAGATTCATGGTGCAGAGAGACAGATTGTATCTCATCCACATTATGCATGAGTAGAGACATCCAACTGTTGTTTTAAAGCCAAAAGCAGGGCAGCTTGTTCCATGAATGCCACCTCATGGCATTTTTACTTTAAAACTTGGCCTTCAGAAAACTGCTTTTCCACTCCCCAGTGTTTCCTGTACTCCTCCTTTCCTTTTGTTATTAGAAGGGGCGCTTGCATGACAACTGGATTATTATACTGCGACATGTTCACACCTTCCTGCAAGTTAGAAGACATGCTGGCACCTCTCTGGTGATGACTGTGATTTTGTGGGTGGAGAAGTTTGACTTCCAGCAGAGAATAAGTAGCAAAATGATCAAAGCTCATGTTTTCTTGTGAAAATGCTCTTGGAAACAAAGGAAGGAGAAAAATACAGCAAATTTGTTGTAAGCAAATAGAACCAATTCCTCACAGTACAGTTCAGGGCCGTTCGTGAGCTATTAGGAGTTTTCCTTCTGCCATGGTCAAACCTGGGAACTTTCCAACTTCTCATTTGTAGGTAATTGGAGGCTTGGGCTTCTCTGCATATAATTTAATTTAATTTTTTTTTCTTGGCCACTGTGATTGAAGCATGAATCGTTTTAACTTTCTCTTGCCTGTTTTACTTGCCTATATACTCCTGAACATATTAATAGTGTAAGCCCTGTCTAGAGGCCAGTTCCGCCCTTCTAGATTGCTGTGCTCATGTGGGCATAGATTCTTTTAATTACGGGAAGGACACAGTGGCTCAGAAGTGTGGGAAGGATAACAGATTTCATCAGACCTACCATGTGTCGCAAAGTTTGAAGGCAGTGTTACAGGGGAGATGTAGCTCGTTGTACTCCATTTGCCTGCTGAAAATAGAGTTTAAATATGTGAACATTGTGAGAGAGCGTGATGAAAACTGGGAAGGGATTTCTGAAATTGATACTATTTCAGAGATTTGGGGACTCAAGGGAGGAAATTCTGCTGTTGCTTTTTATAATGAGCCATCAATTCAAAGTTGGAAGCCAGGCACTCTCAGACAGTGAGAGGGTGCCTCTGGGGAAAAGTGGAAAGAATTTTAGGTGCTTATGATGATATGTTTACCTGCAGTGTTTTATCTTAAGCTTTTTTTCCCCCTCCAGTACTCACTTAACTGCTTGGTAAGAATGCTGATGTTTTCCGAAAATAATATTTTGCTGTACACGTTCATATAAACTTTGCTTTGCCTTTTTTGTGCTTTCTTCTACAGTTTAGAGCTAAGTAGAAGGAGGCTTAAATTATTGGAGAAATGCTTGGAGGGGAACAGGTTTTCCAGAAAGCAAATTAGGCCTGATTGTTTTAGGATGTTAGGACTGAGTGTTAGTTACCAAGGAGACTTCCCCCCCCCCCCCCCCCTTTACTTTACTTTTTTCTAGCAGCCTGAATAAATGTTCAAAGCGTATGCATAAAATAACAAAGCAAGGTGATGATATTCTTTGGAAGACTTTAGCCTACTCCCCTTTCCCAGGTGCTGCCTTACCTGTTTTACAGGCTGGATTGAATGAGTGCAGTGTCCCACTGCTAATCTCTCCAGACTTGTGCTATAGAGAATTGATTGTACAAACTTCAGGGAGGCTGCAAACTGCATTTCTGCTGCTGACTCTTGTGCTGTCTTGCACAGCAGTGGCTCCAGGCAGACCATTATTGAAAAGAATGCTGTGAAAAGGGAAAATGCTTTAACAACCTCCTCTGATTCCTGACCCAGTAATGTAATACAGGGATAATTTCTTTCTAACGATGTATTAAATGCCTTGTGCACTGACTGTGTAAGATACTGCCAGTAAACTACAGCCATATGGGGTAGAGAAGTCTTATTTTCTGATGTTTGATGATATTTCTAAGAAAAAAAACCATGATCATTTGTCCAGGAAGTGTTTACTGGGTATCTGGACAGCTGGAGTGGAGCATCAGAGTTGGGTTTTTTCCTAACTGCAGGTTAGCATTCCCAGATGAGCACCTGGAAATAAGATATAAATTTGAGAAGAGTGAAATAGATTTTTCTTCCAAACTGCAGGCTTGAACAGACCTAACAGATTTTTGTGTGAATTAGTTGTTGTTCCATTCCAGTGCAGGCAGGAAAAGGGTTTGTGGGAGCAGAACTGAACTACTCTAATGGCAGTCTGTCTTCCCTGGGACCTCAAAATAAGGAACCAGTGCCAGCTTTCAGTCAGCTTCCTCTGCAAATAGAAGTGTACCTAGAAAAAGGTTCAACTTCAAATAGTGGAACTGCATTTCCCTGGAACCCCTTTAGAAAGAAAATTGACAGTTCTTTGAGAGACACGGTTGACCATTCTTCTTTGAGGTGATTTTGACAGAAGTCTTCACGTTCGTTAGTTCTGTGACTCACAAAACTATCTTTGCCTGTCACATACACGTTCAGACGTTCATAGTAAAAAGAGGTCATTTGGAAGGCTTTCCAAACTGATCAGATGTTAGGATTTTAATGTTTTGTCTTGATTTTTTTTTTCTTTATTGGCAAAGAAGAAGTCTGGTTATATGTAGTTGTCTTTTTTGAACATGCAAATACCCAACATCACTGCTATATAACCCTTTCACACTCCTCTTTTTTTAAATCCCATCAAGCTCCTACAACCTTCCTGTTGTTCAGCCAGAAGAATGCAATTAATCGCATGGTGATAGATGAGCAACAGAGTCCAGATATCATACTCCCTATCCATAGTCTCAGGAATGTTCGAGCCATTGATTACGACCCCCTGGATAAGCATCTCTACTGGATTGATTCTCGGCAGAACATCATCCGGAAGGCACAGGAGGATGGCAGCCAGGTATCCTGTGGGTAATGGAATTAGTAAAAGATGAGGAAAGCATGCTCTACACATGACAATTGTACATGAATAATTTAGATACATGAACTTCCTGCAGGTTACTAGCTGTTACTTGGCAAAACAAGTGACATCTGGAGTTTTTGGAGTCCTCAGCTGGTGGTTTGGGAGGTACAGCAAGAAATACAACATAGAAAAATAAGGGCAACTTAAAGATATTTTT
The DNA here is from genome assembly GCA_039877255.1 of Loriculus beryllinus. Classification (NCBI taxonomy): domain Eukaryota; kingdom Metazoa; phylum Chordata; class Aves; order Psittaciformes; family Psittacidae; genus Loriculus; species Loriculus beryllinus. The sequence goes on from JBCJKH010032861.1 coordinate 5,048, forward strand.
GCATTATTTGTTCAGGTCTGTCTTTTGGCTGGGGGCTGTTGGAAACCCCTATCTGAGAGAAATAGAACATAGAAGGGAAAGTTCTTGCGAGAAATGGAGTGTGTGTGAGAGAAAAGGAAGAGATGCAAATGAGCAGGGTGCAGGGGCATTGACTAAAATGAAGAGGGTGGGACTGGCGCATGGCTCCCAGGTTCTGGTGGAGGTAGGAAGAGAGTTGTTGTTAACTTGAGCAAGGAGATGGAGACTAGTGACCTGCAAGAGATATAGTAGCAAGCTTGGGAAAATGGGGAATGCAGAAAAAGTGGAGTAGGGCAAAAGGTGGTGTAGGTTTAGTGAGGTTAATTGTGAGCAGTGACTGATTATGCGTTTTCATATTTTAAAATAGATTTTTTTCTCCCTGAGTTTTTGAATGGGGAGGAGCAGAACGTTAAGGTGAACAACACAGAGGTGCTATATTCAGTTTAATTTGCAAGAGAATGTGGTTTCTGGTGGTAGGTGTGGTGGCAGTTGGATCCTGCTGCAGGCCCTTCAACGTTAACTCTTAATTTAGCAACCATTTTAATTTTGGAATATTTACATAATTTAACACCCAAAACTAGTCAAAGGCACAAGGCTTTTGCCAGCTTCAGCAGAATAAACAAATGTAAGACATGTAGGCAAACCCTTTCAAAGAAGTGACAAGCCAAATAAAGTTAGGCAAATTTTCTGGTGAAGTTTAATTTGGGGTTGAGAGGGTGGAGGCTGCTTACCTCAAAAGCACAAGGTTCTCCAAAAAGATGATGTGAGGCTGTGTTCTGTGAGTTATCCCTCCTCTTCAGATTCTTTGAAAAGCCCATGGAAGATGTCAGTTCAGTTCAGCTTTCCCTACAGGAGACAAGCAAGCTCTTTCTTAAAAAATAATAAATTAAAAAAAAAGGAAAGAAAGGCTGAGGAACTCCAGAGGCCTGCACCAGTAGAAGGCAAAAACTTTGAAGCAGAAAGGTGTCAGCTGGAAATGCTCTACAGTCACTGTGGTGACTGATGTCCTTTCTGTCTGTTGACAGAGTTACCTTCCCATTTATTATTCATCCTTATGTCCCCTTAGTATGATGACAGTGATGGTGGGGAAGAAAAAGGCAAGAATTTCAAGTGCTGTCTGGCCTCACTTTGCCTGTGTTTTCATTTGTTCAGCTGCAGCTTTGGGAAGCAGTGGTTACTTATTTCAGTTGTAGAGTGCTAAATGTGTGCTGGGTTTGGGTCTATCCAAACCAAACAAAGAGTCACCAGGAGGGCAAGAAAAAATGCAGTTTGGACTTACTGGTTAAAATTGTTAAGTCTTATGACCTGCAACCAGTTTACATGCTTGCCATTACAACAGACTGTCAGGGCTAAGTGTCTATATTGGATCAAAAGTGTTGGTGGGGCAACTGGAGCTGGGTGTCTCCTTACTTTATGATAGTATTTTGGCCACCTCCTTTTTCTGAGAAGCAGTTTGATGTGATGCATCCATAGCAAAATAAAATTGCTCATGTTAGATCAGATTAAATGCTCTTCTGTGGGTTGTTTTTCTTTCCTTTGTAGAGCCTCACTGTTGTGACAAGTCCAGTTCCAAATCAGAACCTAGATATGCAGCCTTATGACCTGAGTATTGACATCTACAGTCGCTATATCTACTGGACCTGTGAAGCTACAAATGTGATCAATGTGACACGCCTGGATGGGAGACCCATGGGAGTAGTGCTCAGAGGAGATCAAGATAGGCCCAGGGCCATTGTGGTGAACCCAGAGAAAGGGTAGGTAGCTGAAATACAATGTGGGAAAATTCAGGCTGAAGGTCTTGAGAATCAAATTGTTTTCTTGCTGCATGTTTGTTTCTCTTTGTTGGAATAAAAGTGTCATTTGTTAATGTGCGTTGGTCATATAGTGAAACTGTGGAAAGATTCAATAAACTTTTTTCCGTCTAATCATTTCTATTCCAGGTACATGTATTTTACCAACCTACAGGAAAGGTCTCCTAAAATAGAGCGAGCAGCATTGGATGGAACAGAACGAGAGGTCCTTTTCTTCAGTGGTTTGAGCAAGCCCATAGCCTTAGCTATTGACAGCCAGCTAGGCAAGTTGTTCTGGGCTGATTCAGACCTACGGAGAATTGAAAGCAGTGACCTTTCAGGTAGAGTAGCACTTTTAATTCAGTGATTCATTTGTGTGGTGTGGGTGTGGGGGAAAGCAGGGAAAGGTGTCTTCTTTTCCTTCCTACTATAAACAGTCTGTACTGTGATTCTAATCACTCACTAAATTCCCAGCCAGGGAATGTGCATGATTCATACAGCTTGCCTTTACAGTCTGATGCCTCTATCTATGATTTGCATTATTAATTGCTACACATGCTATTTACTTCAGTTTCTCACTGCAAGAACTTTGTGTGGTTTCCCAAAGTCAGTTCACAAATAAATTGCAGCAGTTTTGGAAAGGGGAGGGAGAGGGCTGTTTTTAAAGGCATTGGTTTTGGTGCAGTAATCTCTCAATCAGAGGAAAGTTTCCTGTTAGTGGAAAAATCTCTCCTGCAGACTTAAAGCACCAAGTGTGCAGGTCACTTGTGTACCTGTCATTTAGGGTGAAATGATGTGTGAAGGACAGAGCAGATCTAACAGCTCTCTGTTCTCAAAAGGCAAAAAACTCCCTCGTAAGCTATGTAATTCTCTTTGCCTGTTCCCTAAGGTTGGTTATGCTGCTCATCTGACCTCCTCTGTGAGTTGATTCAGCTCACTTAACCCTTAACCACATAAGCAAAACAATAAACTAACAATAATATACAGAAAAAAGAGAAATAGAGAGCAGTGTTATGTTCTTTTGGAAAGCTAAATTGGTTCAGGAAAGAGTCCAGAAAGCAACCAGAACTGGAGCAAGAGAAGAGAGAAAACCGTGCAGTCAAGTTGGGAGAAACTGAGATGTCTTATTTACAGTTTAACTGTTTCCTGTGGCTTCAGAATTAATTTGTTACGATACGAATTGGGCTGGATGTTGCTGCTGGGAGTGACAGGATATTCTGAGCACATACTTACCCTTCTCTGTTAGGTGATGGGGTATATGCCTCCCTCCCACTGCTGCTAGTGGAAGGCAGTGCAGAATTTCTTCCTCTGCAGCAAGTCCATCCCCCATTTGAATAGTGCATGTCCATGTATTTCAGCTGAGTGTTTTCTACTATCAGAAGCATAAATACCTGTGTAAGGAAATAAGAACTTACTTTGCAGTCTGTGCACGAGTTTGAAAACTGAACAAGAATATGGTAGTTTGTACTAATAGCCTATGCTGATGACACGGTACCTTCATTCAGAGTAGCAGCATGTTGACACCTCTGTGATTTTCAGCCTTTTGTTTAATTGCCGCAATAAGCTTTTATTTTGGAAAACATTTCTGTTTCTCTAGATGGTTGGAATTGAGGCTGAGAAAGGTAGTATTTTTTTCTCAGTGATTCATGTGGTGTGTCACTGAAATGTCAAGGGTCACTAATGAACTGTGGTATCCTGATTGTTCACTCGTTTAAAACACAGGACGTAACCTTAGTGAATTATTCTGAAAAAGATGCTGTAGGGTGTATCTTGGTATGTTCTACGCTATCCCAGATCCAGGGTCTGTGTGAGTAATGGCAGCAGAACCTCACACATGCTTAGTTTCTCAGTTTGTGTTATCTGCCACAAATTAGGACACCAGAGGAGGAGACAGGACAAAAATTCAAATTCTCTCTGGTTTTAATGAATCTGCTTTGGGTTTTGTTTGTGGTGGTTCTGTTGTTTTTATTTTGGTTTGGGGTTTTTTTTGGTGTTTTGTGGGTTGTTTTTTTTTTTTTTTTTTTCCTGAAGATGTGGCTCTCGGATCACCAATGTTGTATGGTAAAAGCTCACCATATTTTCAAAGAACTTGAAAAACCATTCCAAAACCTCTCTTGCTTTTTAGCATTTGCACCACAAATAGATTGCTATAATCACCACCATAAATTGCTAACTGCTGAGATGCATTCCTGTGCTTAGGAATGCTGATTAATAGGCTTTTTTTGACTGGCAGAGTGAATTTTCTGCATGTTAACTTCTTAAAAACATGCACAGTCTCTTTCTCTGTCAACTCTGTAGATGCCAGTGCCCAGAAAGAAGAGAGCTAGAATGCCTTTTATGTGATGCGGTCCTTCTCTTCCTCCCTGTCCTTCAGGCATGCAGTTAGGACTTGGTTATGCTGCCCAAATGGGAGATCCTATTGAAGCTAACCAGATTCTTCACATGATTAAGGGGTTGTTTATGAAAAGATGAGTGGAATTAGCTCCCTACCATGGAAACTATTTGGAAATTAGTTCTTCTATTCCAGAATAATTAGTGTGATTTGGAAATGTCTAGTGATTCTGGAATTAGGTAATTTTTATGTGGAAATAGAATGAGCTGTGGGTGTGCCCTGATTTTTGTATTTATTTGGTTGGTTTTTAAGTCTTGAAAGGTATTGCTGGAAAGAGAATGGTGATGCCAGGAGACAAAGCTCCACTTAATCACATCTCCCTTTCATCTGACATTACCAATAAAGGGGACTAGCACCCTGATGGGCCAGCTTTGGGTTTTATTGTTGGTTTATGGAAGGAGGGATTTCAATGTCTCGGTTTAGTGAGAAATAGTCAGTTACACTTGGTCACAAATGTTAAAAAGAAAGATTAAGACATTAAGGGAGTGACTGTTTTAAACTTCAGAGCTTTAGGAGCATACTGCAAAATGCCATTCTGATTGACAGAAGCATGACAGAGAAGGGCATGTACAGACTCCATTTGGGTAGGTCAAGGTCTTAGTCTCAACTATATTCCTTCCTGTCATCTTTGCATTTTTCCCTATTCCCAGCTTTTTCTTCTTTTCAAGATGCAGGCTGCTGTTTTTTACCTTATGCAATGAGTCATGTTCTTGGGGGTTAATAGATGGTTGCAGTTATTTAGTTTAACTTACATCACTCAGTCTATTAATTTCTCCATCAGTCTGGGTATAACCTCCTTCAGAATCTGTCAACATCTTTTCTTAATCAGATCATTGCTGGTGTTGTTCCAGCGTGGTGGGAGAGAGCCCAGTCTGTTCTAGGATTAATATTTGAATTTCTTTTCTGCTTTAGATGTTACCACTTGCTAAATATTTGGAAGCTTACTTAACTTCTGAGCTCTGTATGCTTTCAGTGAGATGGAAATAAAAGCACTTTTCGTAGCTAAAGTTGTAGGACATCATCACTGACATATTGTTGATGAAATTCTCAACAAGCCAAAACCCATTCTTGCTACTAAACAAAGCAGAGGGATATAGAACTTACTCAAATTATAAAATTATTAAATATGTGTCTTTTGTCCCGTAACATTACTTGTGTGGATATGGTGGAGGTGGGATAGAATTTTTATGGTTTTCAGTTGTGCTAGCATATTTTTACAGGACAAAATAAAAACTTACTAGAAATTCTGTAGATGAACGTATGCAAAGCTATTGTCTCCTGTAGTAAAAGTGAAAACTAAGCATAGCTGTGAGCCCCAGTATCTGAAACACTAGGATTTATATGTAAATTTTCAAGCTGTGGCCTAAGTTTACACTATGTGACACTACACATCTGAAAACTGAAGCAAATCCATGTCTGTGAATAATTTTCTGCTCAGAATCTGATAAACCTCACAGAATATTTTAGTGTTAATAACCTTGTCATATCATGCAAAATAAAGGAAGCATGCATTAAACCTCACTCCTGAGCTCTCAGGTTTTGAATAACATACTTTTCCTTTTGTGTATGAGCTATTAAGTCTTCACTGGTTTCGGACAGTCTTTAATGATACCTCTAAAATAGCTGTGGACTGGGTCTTAACCATGACACATGACAGTTCCTCTTGATTAGTTTTAATGCAGAGTAATCTAGTGTAAAAGTCAGCAAATACTCTTCAGAGGTGTAAGGCCTGCTACTGATGATTGCTAAAGGAGCTGAGGAAAGTAGGTCTTCACTGGGAAGAAATTAGCATTCCCAGTGTAGCCTAAAAACCTTACAAAGATGATGTAGTTGAAAAGAATATGAGGAAGTCAGAAGTCAAGTGTTTACTTTAATCTCATCATTCATGTGAGAAGTACTAACTGCTTTGTCTTCACTTGGATTTTATCTTGTATTAGTCAACTCAAGCTAATAATTCATCTTCTTGTTCCCTGCTGTATGCCAAGACAAAGCAGTTAATCTCTCAAAAAAAGGATAGAATGAAAATTATTGCAAATTCCCATCATATCAGTCAAAAGACTGGGTAGAATCATGGAGCTGAGCACCAAACTCCAGACAGTAATTGCACTTGAAGCGCAGAAACTGTCTGCAAAATGTATCAGTCTTGCATAAGGGGAATCAGGATTGCTTTTATAGTTGGCTTACCTGGTAGTATATAAAAGTAGTAGAAAATAGTGGTGTGAGTAGTGTAGAAAATATCTGTGATTGTATTCCTGTTCATTCCAGTTGAGCTAAGCCACTCTTTCCCTTCTACAGGTGCTAACCGGATTGTTTTGGAAGACTCTAATATCTTGCAGCCTGTGGGACTAACCGTATTTGAAAACTGGCTGTATTGGATTGACAGGCAACAGCAGATGATTGAAAAGATTGATATGACTGGTCGAGAAGGACGTACAAAGGTCCAAGCTCGTATTGCACAACTCAGTGACATCCATGCTGTAAAAGAGCTCAACATTCAGGAATACAGTAAGTGCAATCCCTGTCTGCAAGTGCAAACAGTGCCTGCGGGGCTTGAGCCAAGGAGTGGCTGCAGAAAGAAGAGCCTATTTGGCTTTGTCATTGATCAACATCAGTATGGATCGAAGGGGCCAGAAGTTGGTATCATTCTGTGTCTGTACAATGCCAGGGTTCAATTAAGTTTGTTTCCTTCAGGCAGTTGGCAGTGGACTGGAAATCTATCACAAATCCAGCATCATTTTTTGTTGCTGATGACAAGTTTATTGGTAGTCCCATGCCGGCACCTGGCACATGAGTGTCTGTAGGCACACTGGAAACATCCTGTTATCCCTAGTAGAAGATTTTCTGGATCATGCTAGTGAGTCACTGTCAGGTGTTTATTTCCATTTAGACAAACACAACTCTCAGGGCCTTTTAGTAGCAGTAGATGTTTCAGTGGACTGAGGGAAAAGTGAACAATTTTTATTGGTGGCAATTCGTATTGAAAGTAAATGCCAGAAGACTGATGTTGTGTTGCAGGAAGGAAGCATGTGTTGAATAACAATTTGTGTTAAACATGGCTGCACTTTAAAAAGTTTTCTATTTACCAGGGTATAGCATTACCCTCCACACACACTTGAAACGATGGGAGCTGGATGGTTAAAGCAGTGGAGCTGCTGTCATCCTGGAGGAAATAGGCCTGGTTAATAGGCTGTGGTGCATGCCTTGGAGAAATATGTAGAAAAATGTCTGGGGATGTTTAATTAAAGCTTCACTGCAGACTACTACTAGTTGTGTGTGCTATTAATCTCAGTAAATTTGTCAGAAGTTCCAAGAGAAGTGTGTTGTCCTTATTAAACATTAAAATGAAGAGACATATTTATCTAGAGCATGTTAATTTGAGTTTCAGAGACAGTATGGAAGTGACAGAATTCATAAATTAGAAAAGTTTACTTTTTTAATGGTCTTTGATAGAGAAAAGGAAGTATGGAACTCAAGGCATGTTTTTCTGTTACTAATGCTACTATTTTCGCTGCAGAGAACTAATTCTACCTCACACAAGAAACAAAAAGTTTCTTGTCATTCCAGTAGACCCCATGGCATGATTTTTAGTGTTTCATATCGTGGGCAGTTACTGATGTGCATTGTAATTATTGATGTGTCTAAAGCAAAGAAACCCACACAACGAAATACATTTTTTTCAGAGCTGTTTTTAGTAGTGCTCTCCCCAGGGGAAAGGAAGTAATGAAGGGAGTCCTATGAGCCCGAAGAAATTACTGAAAACTCATAAAAGAGTTGGGGATTTCTTGTCAGTACCTGTCTTTATTTTTAAAACCACAGGACAACATCCTTGCTCTCAAGATAATGGTGGCTGCTCGCACATTTGCATTGTGAAGGGTGATGGCACCACACGCTGCTCTTGTCCAGTCCACCTTGTTCTGCTGCAGGATGAGCTGTCCTGCGGAGGTAGGTCCTTCCCTTGCTCTGTCACTAAGCTCTCAGCTTCTGGGTGTGTGTGGGGGGTTCCATCTTTAGGGGTGGCTTTGAGCAGAAAGAATGTGACGATGCACCAGGTGCTGTTACACACTTCGACATGCTTACCAGCAAAATCCGCAAGGATTGCAGAGTAAGAGAGAGGTTTACTAGTTCATTGTTGAATAAGGGTTTCTGTTCACCCTTCCTGTTTAAGACCACTGAATTATTTGAGCTGGATTTTTGAGTTGTATGATTTTTACTAGTTCTTCTCTGTCACTCTGTATGTTCTCCTTTTCCAAATAGTGGTAGGTTCTCACATTCTGGCATATTGCACCATGTCTGTGCCATTTTCTTCTTCTCTGCTGTCCTCCTCACTCGCCCTGTGTGTGTCTTTCTGAACTGCAGTCCCGGAAGGGCAGATTGCCTCCTCCATGGCCACAGTAGCCTATGCCCTGGTGCTCCAAGGGTGAGGTTGAAATGGGGGAGAGGAGAGGCATTTTGCTTGGGGTTTTTTGTGCCACCATACTGAATAGATTTAGTATGCAATCTTCTCGCCATCTAGGCAACGTGTGGTCTCACAATGGAACAAGAGCTAACATAATCCAGATATTTTCTCAGAGCAACTTTAAGACCAGGCCAAAAGGGGAAGGGGAGGGGAGGAGGGGGAAAAAGGAGGATTAAAAAAAAAACAGAAAAAACCCACACTTACTTACTGCATGAGATTAACAGTTACTGTAGTAAATGTTAAATAACAGATAACAGCTGTGTTGAGATAGTGAGACTTGACTAAATGGAGCAGATTTTTGTTGTTTTAAAAGAATTTTGACTGAACAGAGCTGTCAAGAGCCCATACCTAGACATTGAGTCACAGTGCATCCATCTGCAGTGCATTACATCCTTCTAATGCTTTCTATGCAATGACAAGAAAGTGAGCCATCAGTTGTGTATACAGTGGTGTTGCAGGAAAGATGGAGTAGAAAGTGTGTTGACTTTAAATGAAGACTTTTGAGTTGCTAAGAGAGTAAGAGCCTGAAGTGGGAAGGGAAGACAATTGTTTTGAGTGTACATATTTCTGTGTTTCTATTGTTCTTTGCCTAATGAACCTCCATCGAGGTGAGCGTGCGTCAGTCACATGGAGTTCAGGATGTGCACAAATTACGGTGGGGGTGGAAGTTATCTTATGACGTGGCACGTTTATCAGCTGCTTGATAAGTGAAAGCATCTGAGCTCTTCTTGTTCTTACCTGTCCTGATCTGCTGTTTGTTCACCTGGATTTTTAATTCTTCTTTGTTTGCTTGATTTTTAAAGAACCACCAACATGCTCCCCTCAGCAGTTCACCTGTTTCACAGGTGAGATTGACTGCATCCCGGTGGCCTGGCGCTGTGATGGTTTCACTGAATGCGAAGACCACAGTGACGAAAAGAACTGCCCGGTGTGTTCGGACACCCAGTTCCAGTGTCAAAGTGGACAGTGCATAGACAGTGCCCTTCGGTGCAATGGAGAAGCAAATTGCCAGGACAACTCGGATGAGAAGAACTGTGAAGGTACAAAAATCTTTCACAGTGTGGTGACAATAGAGCTGTCATGAGGACACTATGATAAATACCAAAGTTATTGCTGGGTAGCATTGGGAAGGACCTGAGGTTCTGCTAGTTTTCAAACTGGTCTGTTAAATGGGCCATTATTTCACAACCCCATATTTCTATTTCTCCACCTGTGAAATGGAAATAACAATGACCTCCTGCACAGTGATTTAAACTCTGTGAAAAGTGATATTAAAAGTCATATGGGTTTGAGTTCCAAAAACCCAGTAACTGGGAGTGAATTACAAAGTGAAGCAAATCCTTGTCATAGGTTTTTGTGTACCTTGTAAAGGTCTTGGGATTGTTTATTTTATAATATGTGAACAAAATGAAGTAAAGCTGTTCTCAGTAAATGGGAGTGAGAGACAGGTGAGATTTCTGGAGATCTCTTCTTCCTGTAGAGCACAGCGAAAGAGAGTATTTACACCATCATGACTGAGGGAAATGCTGTTTCCAGCACAATGAGAATTAGGTTCTCTTAGTTTAGGGAAGGACAGGAATCTGGTGGAATCTAAACTACTCCACCACTCTACAATGTGAAACATGAACAAACTCGCCCTCTTCCCACTGCAAAATAGTGAAGAGTTGTAGGGACAACTTGCAAGCTGGAAAAGATGCCTCCTCTATATACTTTCAGTACATTTTGCTTCTTTAAAGAAACTAAGAGTCTTTGAATCAAGGCTGATTTTCTTTCCAAACATGGGCTCCAGCTCAAACAAAAGTGTACAGACTAATACACTTCCTGTGTGATGAAAAGTGATTGTTAGCCGGATGAAATGCTGACATTTCAAAACACATTGTGCAAGTTAGCTTCCCGGTTGCCATCCAGTGATTGGAGTTACCATATGAGAGGCTGTGTATCGCCTTCAAAGTGGCCCTGTTATTCAGAGTTGATTACAGAAAAGCCTTTACTTTAACTGCTTAATTCAACTGAAATCAGAAGGAATTTCTGCATTTTATGAGAAACAGGAGGTAAAAAGCTGTGTAAACAACAGCAGCCACCACCTTGCCTGCAGCATCCTTTTTCCCAGAGTGGTGGTTTATTTTTGAGCATGCTGGCAAAGCTCCAGTTTTATCTCCTGTCTTTCGTTGCATTTTCAAAACATAATGTCAAGTGAAATATATTGTCTCCTGATCAAGGAGTTTTCTGGTTTACAGGAAGAATACAAGGACATTAAGAAACCACATTTATATTTCTTAAACAATTTTATCATCATGGTTTGACAGTTTTGTTTTTAATAACTTAATTCCTTTCACTGATATTACAGTAAATGCGTAGAGTTGGAGATTGTTATACTAATTTTGCAACAGCCATGTCCTGGCATAAGCACCTGTGTTCTCAGTAGCCTTCTGCTTCTGAGTTATTTTAGTTAAGGTAGCTTTATCTTGTAGTGTCCTTACTGTATACAGGCAGCGAGGACCCAGGTACCCACTGTGCAATATCCCCAACAGAACACTGAATCACTTTTCGTGCATGGCTGGCATGAGAAACTTTGTGTGCCACTGGCTACTTTAAGAAATGAAGCTAGCAGCAGGCTAAGCTCACCCAAGATACTGACTGCATGCTTTGGTATCTTGTTTTCTTAATCATTTTAAGGAGTAGAAGTCTTTGATACTGACTTGTGAGGTTCTCTTTCCAGTGCTTTGTTTAACTGATCAGTTCCGCTGTGCCAGTGGGCAGTGCATCGGGAAAAGCAAGAAATGTGATCACAACCTGGACTGCAGTGACAGCTCAGATGAGCAAGGATGCTGTAAGTGTAAAGCCTGAGACTAGAGATTTGATTGCAGCATCCAAAATTTGTTTCTTACCTATTCTACGAGTTAGGTTTTATTCTGCCAACCAGACTGAATTAATTACTCCATAATGAATGCTGTTTGTAACTGCTGTCAAGCAATTAATGCATAACATGCTGGAGTAGGAATAACAAAGAGACTAGTATTCTGAGGCAGGGTAGGCTGGCAATTTTCCCACTTACCTTTTTATACTTTTAAAAGAAATGAAAGGTTTGTTTTCCTATAAGCTGTTAGTATGCTGAATTGGAATAGTGTTAATAAGAAATCTAGCAGCGTGAGGCTTTCGTACATAACTGCTCTGCTTCATGTTTTGCTCATCCAGAGAATTAATAGCAGGTGGTTTTAGAATCAGAGGAGCACTCTATTTATAGAGTAAGCCTTCTAAAATTTCCCTTATATCTTGAAAAGATGTAATTCTGATCTTGATTTATGATTTGTAACATGTCATGTTCCCTACCTTGACATCTCCAGGGCTCTGCAAGAAAACCACTGCCTTTAGAATTGCAACTTGAAAATTCATTTTCACAGTTGCTGCTTTAAAAGAAATTGTAAATAGGGACATCTCTTCTTGTGCTAAAGATCTGTGTATCATGGTTGACACACACATAACTTGAAAATGCAAAGCCAGAGTTGGGCCCTTAAACTTAAGAAAGAGTAATAGGAAATGTTCTGTTATGCTATCAAGTCATTAGTATCATATCACAGACATATATAGTTATCTTTATTACAGTTCATATATTGGCTGGTTTTGTAGCAGATGATGAAAAACTAGCCCACCCAGAGTAAGACTGCAGTTGTCGCTGTCCCCCTTCCAGTATGATCAGAAGTCTGTTTACTTATCTCTTTAGACTGTGACAAGCTGGTTAAAATGTGGGTTTGGTGTTCAGGGAGAAGAAAATGTGTTGAGGAAAAGACTTTCAGTAATGGATAAGATGTAAAACACTGACTGGAACAGGAAAATACTTTAAAGTCTGCTTTTCTTGTCAAATTCATGAAGCACAGGCAGGGGGTTGTCATTTATTCCCAGAAATATCGCTGCTTAGAATTGGTATTGTCGGGAAAGCCACTCATTTTGACTATTGAATAATCATTTCAGACACAGATTCCTCATAAGGGTGGAGTGTATAATGCTGGTGCTCAGCTATATCTGTAACCATCAGTGTGGGTGAGATGTGGAGTATGTTAGGTAGTTTAATAAATAGCAGCAAACCCAAAATTTATCACTGATGCATCACCTCTGGTGTTCAGCATAAGTGAACGTTACACAGTTGAGAAAAGGGAGTGCCACTGTGTTACACTGAGTGATAAACTAGGTGCTTATGTGATGATGTGCAACATGAAAAATAGTTGTAATTGTCTTTAATGACAAGAAAAAGCATAACTGGAGTCCCCAGCACAGTGCCATCTGGAGTCATGGTTACAGGTCTTGTTCATCAAGTTCAAAGGATAGCCCTGCCTGTCAGCAGGAAGCAAGATAGTGACCTGGTTTATTACCCCCTGCATATGCATGTACTGTATATTTCCTATTGTTTGTGATTCAGAAACCTCTCTGCATGTGTGGAGGTCATCCATGAGGATAGGTAGCGCTTATGGACACTCAGAGTCTTTAAAGAGATCTGCCCCAGTGCCTGTTTGTTTCTCGCATATATTAATTTGAAAGCTGTTGTTTGCCTGCAGAAGAGGAGGCTTTTATTTTTTCTGGGTTGAAAGATGTCAGTAAAACTGATGTTGGTACATGAAGCTGTTGCATTAACTCACGTGGCCTGATTTTCGTTTTTGCTTTTAGACACAACAGAGGAGCCCACGCCACAGCCCAACAACACTATAGGCTCTATCATTGGTGTGATCCTTACAGTTTTTGTGGTTGGAGCGATGTACTTCATCTGCCAGCAGGCTGCTGTGAAGTAGTGAGGTCCAGCTGGCAACATAGGCTGGGAATAGGGCTGCTTTAGGAGAGGGGCA